>JASANC010004305.1:0-46742 GCA_030248135.1 Theristus sp. LFF4_11
TGGTTCAATAGGTGCCGTTTTTAAAAACTGACCACTGCGAAAAAAAACTATCTTCTGATTCAAAACGGACCTGACTCAAACGACGCATCGAATATCAGCTGCCCGCGCGGCGGCACCGCACTATTACTGTTCGCGCCGGCCTCCCATCCGGGCACGGTGCGTTTCAAATTCGCGCCATGACCGTCCTGGCCAATCAGCGGACTGCTGGCAAAGTTGGTCGCTGTCGGCGCCACCGGTGGTCGAACGATCGTCTTAGCGTTCGTTGCGATTTTCAGTCGTCGGTTGCCATTGTTGTTGTTCAGTTTCTTGAGGCTCGTGGTTTTCAGCACCGATCCGGGCAGTATGCTATCCGTTGCGTTGCGATTCATCACGAATTGCGAGCCACTGCTCGACTCGGTGGAAACGGACAAATTGTTGCTGGCGGTTGCCGAGGACGCCTTGCTGTTGTTATTATTATTGTGGTTGTTGTTGTTGTTGTTGGCCGCCTTTGCCGGCGAGTTCGCAGCCATGGCGTTCTCTCGAAGATTTTTCAGTCTAAATAGATTTCACAAGCACGTGTAAAACATCAAGAATCTCGCAAGAGCAGAAAAACGCCGGCATCTCCAACCGGCCGGCCTGGCACCGGCGTCTAATGATGACATGCGAGCGCACAGCATGAGCGAAAAAGAAAAAAATGCGCCACGCATGTGGTCCGATCGGGCAGCGCGCGTTGCCAGTGGTGTGTGTGTCACTCCATAAAGCTTCGCGATGCAAAAACACGTAAATAAAGCTCAGCCACACACACATATGACCACATAACAAGATATAAGCCCTCGAAAAGCGCGCGACAGGCTATAACTCTCAGAGATGCCAGGCACACGTGGTATACATTTTGTATACGCTCTCGATCGATAGATTGCGTACACAGGCAGGGCACAAACAACAAGAGTTCCAGCGCCACAAGTCATTCAGCCAGCACACACCAACCAGCCTGATATGAGTAAGCTCGCTGTGAATGGCCGGTTTTGGACAATGACGCTGACTGCGTCGGACTGTGTTCGACAGTTTTGAACGGCCGTTTTGTAAAAAAGTCTCAGGGCTGACGGTGCGCGGTCTTGCGTAGTTTTTTCTCAATTTCTATGTTTTAAAGTTCAAAATTTCAAACAGCTCTCAAAGCGTGTTTCCTTTGAAAACAATTTGCCTTTCGGCCTGGAATATGCTTAGTTGTGTGAGATTGATTTCTGTTTTAAACTACAGAGTGCTGATTGGTTGTTTCTAAAACGGATAATTAACGCGTTAATTAATTTGGTGCTCATAAAAATGCACAAGCTTAGATTCACAGAGTACAGACTAAATGACAGAAATGACAGACACATTCACAGACATGGTAGAAAACACCAAAGGCAAAATTCAGTTGTTTTAGCTTGTTGAAACAAACCGACGACGTTGAGGTAAACAACCGGGACTACTCTGTTCTGTTGCCATAGCGCTGTGTGTGACACCACATTTGCCGCTATCAGCGCCAGGGTTGGCCTGGCACCAGTAATCAGAAAAAACTGACATTAGTCACAATTGCTGTTGCAGTATGGACTTACATTGTATGTACACTTGTTTTTCCCGTAATTTTATGATTCCGTTAATTAAACTCGATACATCTCCATGCATATTGGCTTCATACGTATTAGAACCAGTTGCGCACGGTAAGACCGGTTATCCAATACGATTGATAGAGAGGCAATGAATTTTTGAGTGGACGCTTTTTATCGCAAAAGTGTCTCGCCTCTAAACAAAGTGCTGCAGACGAATAGAACATTATTACAAGCACACACACTTGGCGTCTGCTGGTCGGATATGCTTGGTATGTGGATAACTGGCAAAAAAACTTGTTCAGAGATTATTGACAAAAAAACTTCAGACCACATACCGTATTACCTCTAATAAACCCCCATGGGGGTTTATTTCTTCAGCGACTTCTGGGGATGGGGGTTTATTTTTGGGGGGGGCTTTATTTTGGGGGGGGGTTTATTTACAAACAAATTCTAGGGGTGGGGGTTTGTTGAAAAAATGGCAAAAATACCTTGCATGGCAGGCAAGAAAGTCACAGAAACTTCTACTTTTCACAGAGATTTCCTTTTGTAACAGCCTTTTGTAATGAAATTACCACTAACTCATCCCTTTGGGGCCTATGGTATGTTTCTAATAAACCCCCATGGGGGTTTATTTTGGGGGGGGGATTATTTGGAAACTTGTCGAGGGGGTGGGGGTTTATTTTGGGGGGGGGTTTAATTTGGGGGGGGGGTTTAATAGAGGTAATACGGTATGCAAAGGTGTTCCAGAAACATCCGAAACAAGTGAGAGACAATAATAAACGGAAAGACTTGCTTGCTTTGCGAAGCTGGGTGTAACAAATGTTGAGCAGCAATTACAATTGGAAAAATTAAATTTACATGGGGCAAATCGCAGGCCCAATTTCTTTTGTTGAATGTTTCAATAATTCATTGTCACCCTTGTGGCCTGGGTGGTAGCGCACTAGAGTATTGTCTGTATGTTCGGGAGATCGAGCCCCGCCGTGGGGTGTATAGGCACTTAATGACAGAAAAACTCGATGGGCGCCCGACTCGACGGCGTTCCGGGCGCTTTTCTGGGTTAGCCCTGACTGAAAACATCGCCAAAAATTACCGTTCGTTTGTTCATTGCTCAATGGCTCAAGCATTAAGCAGTTCAACTGGGCAACTCGAGGTTTCATATCAACTGGCTCGTGTACTATTCCGGCCCGCGAAATTCCGGCCCGTAGAATTCCGGCCCGCTCATTCCCGCCCGAAGAATTCCGGCCCGAAGAATTCCGGCCCGGAGAATTGTCGCCAGCTAGAACAATATTAAACCACACGAAGTGATTTTTGGTAAATAAATTTTTAAGTAATTTTTTATTTTTGTTTAGAACTTGCTTGCAGTGACTTGTTGTAGGTTCCTAATCCTAAGCCAAGCCTTTTTGATAAGGTAAAAGGGTCACAAATCCTGTTCATGATAAAAAAATTAAAAAATTAATTTGTAGTTTCTTTTTTCCAAAGGTTTCACTTTCCAAAAAAGCAAACAGGACGAACATCGTTGAAAATACACCGTAACATGTGAACATCGATATTTTTATTTTATTATTTTATTACCAAAATCACTTCGTGTGGTTTAATATGGTTCGTACTGGCGAAAATTCTCCGGGCCGGAATTCTCCGGGCCGGAATTCTTCGGGCCGGAATTCTTCGGGCCGGATTGAGCGGGCCGGAATTTTTCAGGCCGGAATTAGCGGGCCGGAATTGTACCCCCCCCCAACTCACCCAGTAGCTCAATGAACCCATTCGCGCAGTCCCTCACACATCAACTGCTTCCAACCAACTATTGCATGTTGCCGAAATAAAAACAGCAGAAACTTCAGAAAAAAATTCAGTTGCAAGTTTTTTGTACTCGAAAATACAATATTCAATTCCACTGGTCACGTCACTCAACGGCCCCCATTTCAACTGATTTCAAAGCAACTAAAATTGCTCCCTCATTCAATCTTTGTCATCATCATCAGAGTGCGAATCATTACAAATCGTCCAAGGTGAAACACAAAACAATACGCTGACACAAACACACGACACAACCACACACAATCATGCCTCCACTATCGCCACCACCACCCCCGAAACGTGAGTGGTGCATTATTGAAAATTATTTACATTTTTTATTGTTTTGAAAAAAAATGTACTGGAAAACCATGCAATCATCGAGAGAACCACAGAAACACGGCAAATCGTACATGCCTATTAGTGGCTGTTCAAACACAGTATAAACGGCGTTGATTGGTGATGCCAGCGTAGCCAATTGTACAGTCCCAGTGTGAAGACAGTGCACTCGCTTGTGCACAGTCACAAACACACACACACACGCACGCACACACAGGAACACACGACATCATCAGTTCGTGCCTGTGCAATAAGCTCACTGTTTCGAAACGAGAGAACTCAGCAACAAAAAAAATGAAAAAAGCCATATCAAAGTCTAAATATTTCCAGAGACGACGACAGACAAGAACACGAAAGCAGAGACGGGCAAGTCGCAGTCGCCGAATAAGCCGCCGAAGAAGACGGGCGAGAAGCTGAACATCGACGAGTTCATCGAGCGGTTCCGCGCGTGCATGAGCGTCCAGTACGACACGTTGCTGAAGAGCGTCACGTTGCCGACGACGTCGTGGTCGTTGGACGGCACCCCCACGACGCCGTCGTCCTCGAACTACAGCGCGTACTCGATTCCGGCGCCCGCCGCCGTGCAGATGCACGAATGGGAGCTGATTGAGATCTGCCTGCGTGCGCGCGAATGCTTCCTGCTGCAGGCGGCGATGATCGACGTGAATCCGCCTTTGAGCATCTGCGGCGACATTCACGGACAGTTCTGGGATCTCGTCCGCATCTTCAAGGAGGTCTGCTGAGCTGCTTGCTGATACTGGGTGGCAACACGCCGGAAAAGGTGTCCAAACAGGCGTCCGCCTGGGTGTTCGTCCGGCGCGGTGTTCCGTGTTCCGGAAACAGAAAAGCGTGACCGAAAACGCCGAGTAGTGTGCCAGTTTTATCCTTGGACACCTCGCGGGACATCTAGGCGCAGGCGGGGGCAAGACATCCAGACGGACAGGACACCGGACACCTGTTCGGACACTTTTTTAGCGTGATGTCGTTGAGGTAGAGCGCGGCGCGGTGTTTGAAAATTTGCTACGAATGTGATTGATGGTTGCACAAGTTCTCTTGTTCGAATTGATATTGGGGGGGAGGGGGGGCCCACCCACCCCCGGGGGAGGGTGGCAAAAAACATGGAAAACGCAAGTGTTTCTGTGCATGGTGCAGTGCGGCGAACCGGACAGCAGCCATCGTTACCTGTTCCTCGGCGATTACGTGGACCGCGGGAGTCACTCGATCGAGTGCATCGCATGGCTGCTCGCGTTGAAGCTGCGCCATCCGAATCACGTGCACCTGCTCCGGGGCAACCACGAGGCGCGTGCCATCAACTACACCTACGGATTCTTTGACGAGTGCAAACGACGATACACGATCTCGCTCTGGCGACTGTTTCAGGCATGTATACAGCGCGGTCAGTGCTTTTTATTTGGCACTTTTTGTTGAACAGTTCTTTTGGACGCATGTACAAAGAATGTATAACTCGCGGAAATACAGACCAACCAACGTTGGGTAAATGTTGCACCGAAACGGTGTGTTGTAGTTTTAGAAGTATTTGCACCGATACATGTGCGAAGTTTTGTTGTGAACCGTAGCGCGATGCAACTGCTGTGCAAGAAATATGCGGTTCAAATGCTGAAATTGAGCACCATGCATGTTGCACCAGTCATGCTCGCGTCATTGGCTCCGACAAACAAATATTCCGAAATTCTGATCCGGTTTCCTCATTCGCCTTACAGGACGTGTTCAACACGATGCCGTTCTGCGCTCGTGTCGCCAAGCGAATCTTCTGCATGCACGGCGGTTTGTCGCAGGACCTGCGCTCCTGGGAGCCGTTGTCGCGCATACGACGGCCGTGTGATGTGCCGGACTCAGGTTTGCGTTGATGGATGGATTGATTGATTGACTGATTGATTGACTGACTGATTGATTGATTGATTGATTGATTGATTGATTGATTGATTGATTGATTGATTGATTGATTGATTGATTGATTGATTGATTGATTAATTAATTGTTTTTCTTGCAGGAATCATCACCGATTTGTTGTGGGCGGATCCCGACCCCTCGGTCGCGGGCTACGTTGCGTCAATGCGCGGCGCGAGTTACGTGTTTGGCGCTGACGTCGTCAAACAGTTCTGCCGCCAATTCGACCTCGACTTAATTGTGCGCGCTCACCAGGTAAAACAAAACGACAAACAAAAAGGTACACATTGCAAATGCAGGTCGCCCTCGTAGCCTGGTGGTAGAGCGTTAGCCTCTTGTCTGTGCGTTCGGGGGATCGAGCCCCGCCGAAGGGTGTGTAGGAACTTGATGACAAAGAAAACTCGATCGGCGCCCTACTCTACGACGTTCTGTACGCTTTTCTCGGTTAGCGCTGGCTAACTACATTGCCTATAGTGCCCAACAACAACAGGTGATGCCTGACGGCTACGAGTTCTTCGCGAATCGCCAGCTGGTCACCGTGTTCTCTGCGCCGCACTACTGTGGTGAGTACGAGAACGCGGCGGCGATCATGCACGTCGATCGACTGCTGTGCTGCCGGCTGACCGTGCTGCGTCCGTTGCTGCCGGACTTTGGCGGCGAGGACGATGACGAACCGCTGAATTGAGACTGAAGAGCAACAAGAGACTGTCACGACATTTTGACACCACCACCATACCACCGTTCAATATCCCAGTCAAACACGCCAAACATTCTTGTTAAAAAATTCCTTAACAAAACAATTGCAATCGTGGAATAAAAACAGCTGGACTTCCGTTATGTTGCTCAATAAAGGCTTTGTTGTGTTTTTCTCAATCTCACACACCGACGCCCTGTTGAAAGTTCTACTGAAACAGAAAATTGATACATAACACTTTTAGTTTCTGATAAATCTTTGATAAAATACATATATCAGTTTTTCACTGTTTGCAAAAACACCATAACAGACCATTCTGAAAAAGACCATCATAGTGACACTGTACGAGGAAACTTTCAAAAACAAAAAAGCGAAACTTTTGATCACACCAATCACGCTCAACTTTTTTTGTACACGAAATCGTTGAATGGCAAGCGTCGAGGGAAAATGTTGAGACATACATGTAACCAAACCAACCAGAAAACAAATTAGGAGTAACTTCATAGTTGTCGTTGTGCCCAATTATCAGGGGAGGGTTGAAGGCAATTGCATGTGTGAATAAAAAAATCGAAAAACACACCGTACATACAAACCGTAACTACAAACAAAGGTAAAACGAACCAAAAACAATCTGATGGATGCTTGATTGTTTTGTAGAGGTTATTTTCAAAACCCAAAAAATTAGCTTTTTGATGACACAAGAGCAATAAACAAAACGAGACCAAATCGCTGACAAAAAAATGCCAGTCACAGACAAACAGAAATCAAACACAGATGGAAGAAATTGCGAAACATGAGAGCAAAATTTAAAAATCTAAAGAAATAATTTTTACAATCCTTCTATATATCTGATACCGTATTACCTCTATTAAACCTCCCCCCAAAATTAAACCCCCCCAAAATAAACCCCCACCCCCTCGACAAGTTTCCAAATAATCCCCCCCCCCAAAATAATCCCCCATGGGGGATTATTGGAAACCTGTTTGAAACACATACCCAGCGAATTCAGTGGCTGGTTGCAGTGAAAATGATGAAATTGTGCTACCAAAGGCCCCAAATGGATGAGTTAATGGTAATTTCATTACAAAAGGCTGTTGTAAAAGGAAATTTCTATGTAGAGTAGAAGTTTCTGCGACTTCCTTCCTGCCATGGAAGGTATTTTTGCCATTTTGCCCACCCCTAAAAATGGTTTCCAAATAACCCCCCCCCCCCCAAAAAAATAAACCCCCCCCCCCAAAAATAAACCCCCACCCCCAGAAGTCGCTGAACAAATAAACCCCCATGGGGGTTTATTAGAGGTAATACGGTAGTTCTTAATAATAGTTCTGGACACTCCTCACAGCAGCGGTTTACTTGGCATGAGATGTTCTAGTAATCACTAAGAAGTTCACCACTACCTCACTAGAAAATGTTCAACTTGTTTCAAAACTTTTCTGCAGAACCTTGTCACCGCAACACATCATACATGTCTCGACCGTTTAGGAATGTCATTGTTTTAGGTAGGGTGCATGCATGCTTGAAAACGGATCGTCCAACAATGCGCGGTCTGTACACACACATCGTGTATCACACTGTTGCTTCGTTGTAGGCCCTGTTTGCCGTGTCTGTCCACGGCTTTATCGTCGGATATGCGAGCTCGCAGGGTCCATTGTTCATCAGTTCAAGTCCGCTGTCCGTGTTCTCGTCGTGTTCGTTCTCGTACTCGGACGTCAGCGGCTGGCATTCGCCTTTGTTGCCGTTTGCGTTACAGTTCGCTGATGCTGTAAGTTGTACATCGGTTCTGTTGATTGTTGCACTGCTGTTGTGTTGTGCTGTGTTTATGTATTGCGTGCGCTGTATATTTTGTGTACGCTTTGTGTATTGCGGAGTTGTGTTAGATGCTGGTTATTGCATTTTGTCTGTACAATGTAGACTTTGTTAGTGAGGGTTTTGATGGTATTTTTAACTGATTTGACGTTGTTAAAAGAACCAACAAGTATAAGTGCACGTCACCATGAAACGGATGCTCCTTGCGTGTCGGCGCGGCGGTCGTCTGCGGCAACAAGGACGTGGTGACATTGTTACTGTCGGACGCCTCGACGCAGAACGCCTGCATGATCACGTGACGCATCTGCGAGTTGTTGAACCAGTAGATCGGCAAGCGCAACGCGCACGCGGCGATCGTCAACACGGAGACGATGTCGGCCAGCAGCTCGTACAGCGACAGATCGGCGTACAGCCAGTCGGGGTTGATGTACTCGGCGATCGTCAGCATCACGTCGAGCACGTTCGCCATCAGGTACGTGCACACGACCAGCACCAGCACACGCGTCGCCTCGCGCATCTTGCGCTGCAGAGAATAAAGGCGCAGTGACGCGTGGCTGTGAGGAAACACAGCTGTGCGGTCCACTAATTACTGCTTCAATAATGTCCCTTAAATTTTTATGGAGCTCCGGAAGTTTGTTGACATGGATTTTTTTCTGGGCAATTTTGGTTTTTAACAGTTTTTTTCTCGGCGAGCTGGTGTCGATGTGTGAGTGTGCGAAAATTTTGCAGAGAAGAAATTATGAATTGCAGAAGCATCGTGGTGCGTTTGTGGAACGTTTTGGACATGTCTCAACAAAAGGTTGTGACGTACTACTGTGGGAGTTCTACGTTCTACCAAAACACGTTTCTAAGATACTACTCGTGTGCAAAAAGGTGAACTAAACCGATTTTAACGGCACGCTGTATCTTCTGAAGTGATTTTAACTCAGGATTTAGCGCTCTAAGTGGTCACCACGCAGAGAAACATACACGGTTCCAGTGTATTTGCCATATTTTGCCAATATCAAGAGAATTAAGCAATTCCTGTTTGTTGCCGAATTTGGTCCGTTTGTTGACGTATTGCCGCTAAATGATACTTAACTAATGTAGAACCATTTTTAGTTCTATGTGATGTTTAAACGTTTGATTATCATCAAGTAGAAAAAATGTTGCATTTAAGTCAGAACGACCGCAAAATATTACCGATATTTTCAGTAAATCGCTAGTGCTGCCGCGGTTCACGTTGTTTGGGTGTCGCGGGCGGTTTCCGTTCGAAGAAAGGGCAAAATAATTTTGCGGCACGGATTCGGGTACCGGCTTTTCAACCGGTCAGCCATGATTCGGATCAAAAGCCATAGGTACAAACACCACGTCTCGTACGTACCTTTTTCGCCTTGTCGATCTGCGCCACGTCCTCGGTGCCGGCGGCGGCGTGCGCAGCAGCTGCAGCGTTGTCACCGCGCATCTGCCGCTGCATTGCGATCACGATGCGAACGTTCAACATCAGCAGTATGCCGAACGGCACGAACCGCGAGAATATGTTGCGCAGGTAGAATCTGTACATCGTGTTGTACCAGTATTTGTAGTGCGCGAACGAGTTCTCGATGGAGCCGCGCGACTGGTTGACCTTGACGAGCGACGGCTGCGCTGGCTCGTACGCGTAGCGACCGTCGTGCGCGCACTCCGGCACGAACTCTTTCTGCAACATGCAGTCGATCTGGCTAATATGTATACAACCCGCTGATTGGTTGGCTGCAACACACGTGCAACTGATGCATGCAATGTGTGCAGGCTGCTGCGTGCGATCTGTGCAGGCACGTCACTCAGCACGCCCGATCCAAAAGCAGCCACTCAGCCACTGATGTGCTAATGATCTGCGGTTCGACTGTACATCAACAGTACACGGCTCTGTGCCCTGAGAAGCAATCAACCCGCAAAAACGGTCCCGCCCCCAGAACGAACCGTCGTCTCGAAGCACAAGGACGCCTTGAGCAGCAGGGCGCACACGAAACAGCCGAACGCCAGCTTCAACCGGTGATGCTTGATGCGATCGAGCAACGGCGACCGAACGGTGATCAAATAGCGCTCGAACGTCGCCACCACGAGCAGATACGCGGACGTGGTCATGCTGACGTGACACGCGGCGAGCATCCACGTGAAATTGTTGATCCAGAACTGCCACACCCAGACGGCGGTGAACTTGTGCTTCAGCACGTCCCACGCGATCAGCGGGATGTAGAAGGCCGAGACGAAGATGTCGGCGAACGCGAGAAAGATCAGATAGACGAAGTTGGTCTGGCGGTTCTCCTGTTTCACGATGAGCGCGTAGAAGAGCATGATGTTCTCGGCGGTGGAGACGATCGAGACGGTTGGCCCGACGACGCCCACCAGCCAGAAACGCGTCTCGTCCAGTTCGCGTTGCGCTGCGAAACAGACCGGCCCGCTGACGTTCACGGCCGTCACATTCACCGTGTAGTTTGCGTTCATGCCCGTT
Source organism: Theristus sp. LFF4_11 (assembly GCA_030248135.1). Taxonomy (NCBI): domain Eukaryota; kingdom Metazoa; phylum Nematoda; class Chromadorea; order Monhysterida; family Xyalidae; genus Theristus; species Theristus sp. LFF4_11. The sequence goes on from JASANC010004305.1 coordinate 10,580, forward strand.
CGTTCGTTGGTTTTCTTTTTCGTCTGTTCAACCCGTCGAATGTGCGATTACCACGCCGTGTCTATTACCGGGTGTTGTCTTTATGGCGACGACATCAGTGTTGGTAAGATCGGGAGACATTTTTGTTGTGAATTAATGTTATTATTGTTATTATGTGCATGTTTTTGTCCGTGTCCGTCTATGTAATTCGGTTCACACAGTTCTGGAATAATCGATGTGTGTGGAAATGGTTTTTTGTGAAACACATGGCTGTGTCAATCAAAGTTTTGTCAGTGCGTGAAACTTCAGACCCGTGAAAAATTGTCGGAAGCCACGGTGCACCAAACAAGCTATACATTGTATACTTTTCTCGTTTTTACCGCCAAGACGAAACACGGAAGAAAAAATAGGAAATAGATCAGCGTGAAGCAACGTATTCAATGAAATAATACGAGCAATTCACCCAGCTGTCGCCTAGCGTTCGAGTAAATTACAGTCATTACGCACCACACACACACAGCTGTTTCTACGCACACATTCTAGTTTAGTTTTGCTTCACACATACTGCGCTACATGTACAATGTATCAATGTCATGGTGCATGTGAAAACAAGCGTCAAAATGTTGCCAATCTTGGTTTTTTTCGATGGACTAATGACAGGGTGACGCATGAAACGAGTGAACCGTTGAAATTGGTCTATAAAAAAGTTTTTCGGTTCGCGGTTTTTTTTATTCTTCGGTATCTGACCGAATATCCCTGCCTAAATTTGCATCTGCTACAATGTAAATTAACGCAAATCTAGTGCTATCCCACATATTGATCGAAGTAAAATTCTCGCGTGAAAAAAAGGTGATAAAAATCATGTGCATGAAAACACCACATTATAAAAACCGCAATGGTGACAAAAAACCGTGTGTACAAAAACTCCGCAAAGTTTTTGACGTCACAAAGAATTTTCTTTGGCTGATCCAGAAAGCAGCGGCTATCTTTCCTGCCATCCTGGCCTACGTGCTTGTGGATCTGCGCACAAAACTTGTAACAAAAAACAAAAATTCTGATATTTCTCAATAACTATCTTGGAACCTAATTTTTTACCGGTAAGAGGTCGCCCACTCTGTATCAAATTGAGGTGTTGCACAAGCGTCGATGGAGTCACTATTATCTTTTCGTGCGAAGGAGGCGGAGTAATGTTGAACGACGTGTGGAAAAGCCGCACAGCCGAAAAATTGTTTTGCGCCCGAACGTAGCTCTAATATGAAATGAACTAAATTTTCTTAGTGAGAAAAGATTCTGGTCAGTTACTTCTTAGTTTATTGCACAAATCTGCCGTCATAATACGTTTAGTTTTTGCTGAATTCAAATTGCCGCGCAGCCACGAAACATTTTCGCTATCTGTGCGTGCAAACGCTTATTGGGACACGTTTAATAAGAAAGATAATACTAAACTATACATTGCAACAAAAAACTAAGCGTCGATCCCAGGCGGTGTGGACGTTTAGAGTAGCATACATTGTACCCTGTAGCGTGCCTTCACGTTCGGTCACTGTTAACCACGTGTTTTCTTGACGATCAGCACCGTGCCAGACAAGTTTACATGTGCGTAATGATGGATGTCGCGGCATAATTGAATTTATTACGTACATGCATATGTACATATCTTGCAAATCAGAAATATACAAAGTCACACACCACGCCGAAACTACATGTATGTGAGTAGTGTGCGTCTGGGCTGGGGATGTTCAAATGTGCCGTTTATGAACATGCGCTAGAAATGCACAAACGGACGTTCCGAACTTCTGGAACTACGGAATGCAGAAAAAATGCAACCATGCACAATATTATCTCTTTTATTGAACGTGTCGTAATACGCATTTACACGCACAGATAAGGAATGCTTAATATAAATGTTCATTGAGAAAAATACAGTGCATGTAACACACCATTGAGACAACACGAAATAGAAATTGAGACAAAAGAGAAGTTTTTGCAATCTTCACCTCAGAGAACAAAGTTTTCAACAGGATTGCTGAAACGTTGGGTTTGTCAAAAATGCAATTCGCTTTGGCCAAACTTAATACATGCAGTATATGTTTGTTTAAACCTGTAACTTTATTTTTACGGAGAATACGGAGCACGCGAAACAAGACAGAACAGGATCAGAGTGGCACATCAACCAAACTGGTCAATTGTTCTTCTTGCTGTATTCAACCAAATTCAAAGTTTTGTCTATGCTTATGTATGTATTCTGCAAAAAAAATGACAGGTATGAACAAACATACTGATCACAGATGCTCGTAATTCATACTCGTGTACCTGGCGAAACCGCAAACAGCGAACTTCATGTATTGTTATTCCTGTGACCAATGGAAAAAGAGGTTTTGTCAAGTGATATGTTGCAGATACTTGCTGTCACCATGTACAAATTGTTTAGCAGGCAAAGATCCGCAAACCGGCAGCATTCTTGGTGGCAAAAACACGCTTTGATTTACAATTTCGTTACTTGACTGAACTTTTTAGCTTGAAAATTCACAGATAAACAACTTTTGCGTGCAAACAATAATCAGCCAACCAATGGAGATTCTTGCTAACGCGGATATTGTCACACAGCAAAGTTTTGTCCAAAAAAGTGAATATAAAGATGATATATGCAACGTCTGTTAATGTGACATGGTGCACGCACAGCAAGCGAAGCATGAAAATCATGAGAAAACATGCAATCCAACCGTTCCCTTGACAAATTAACGTTTTTTTGACAAGGAATCACACTTTTTTCCCGATCAGAAGAACTGTAGAAAATATAGAGAAAATTACTCTGTTCAAGCTGTCGTCCCAAGGCGACACACGTGCGCGATTCGCTTGAAGTCCCCCATAGAAGTTGCAATACTATATGTAAGTAGATTCCTTAGCAAAAAAAGTGCGAAAAGAGAGCCGCATATGAATCGGGTACACGAACAACGACTGTCTAGTCCACGTTGAAACCTCAAACTGAACACTAAGCTACACGGATATATAGGCGATATGAGAGGCTGCAGATATGCGTCTTAATTGGAGATCGGCTTCGGAAAAGAAAAACAGACGTCGAACATCAAGAAAACGCATTTACTTTCGGTTTCTGCTCATTTGGGCGCGCATATACTGTATGTGTGTGTCTGATCAGATCAAAAACATTTCCGGTGTTGTGTTCAATATTATGCGCAAAAATGTATACATGTATATGCACTATAGTACTCAAATTTTGAACTCAGATACAGTTTTTTTTTGTCCGCTTCTTACCGAACGGCATATGGATGCAGGCCGTCTGCAGCATACATGTACATGTACGTATGTATGTAGATTGCACTTTATTTTTCCACTGTTCCGTATCGCTCCCCCACTAACTCTCCTCTCGCTCTCCTTCTATTATATGCACATGTTTATGTTTTCTACATGTGCACGAGCCGTTGGATATAACTAATAATAAATAACCAAAATGCACAAAAAACATCATGCACGCAGATGGAAACGCAGGCGAGTTCTCAGGCGAGTTTGACACGCTGCGTGTCCACTAGGATCGACGATGTACATTACAAAGTCCCATGTGCGTACATGTATAGCCTGGATTACAACATGGTCAAGAGCATGATGACATCAAAACGGGACGTTCCGATGGTTCAGTGGGTTGGTCGACCAAGACACTGGCGCTTGTACCTTCAGAGTGGAGTTTGCTCGTTTACTGCATTGTGCATGAACTTGAACTTAGATACACTGTCATCTCCTGAAAATTGTAGGCCACCACGAAAAAATCACATGATATGATCTGAAGACAAAAACAACAAACAAGCAAAACGGGAGCCTAAGACAGAAAAAATGACGACGATGCCTCCGACACAAGGTCATTATTATACACAGTTTCTAGGCGGCTTTTTTACGTTGACGCCGAGCTGTGGTCACGCCGCCGCTAGGTGATATAATTTAATAAGCACTCCGTATATTCCTAAATGCAGAGAAATACACACAACTGTTGCAGTTTCGTGTGTTTATGTGTGTGTGTGTCTTGTTGCTTAGCCGATCAGCTGGAGAAACGATGAGTTTCAGTTTCACCAGGGTGCATAGAGCGAGAGAATAAACATGAATGTGTATAAATATTTCAGGAAAACTATTTCCACGCGTTGAAAAGTCTCCTGCCTTACGCTCATGCGTTATCTCCGGACACATGCAGCGTGAAAATTGACCAAATGGCAACACTGGTTTGTGTGTTTCAAAAAAACCTCTTAAAAGTCTTTCTGCGCCGGTTAATTGCAGGCAGGCTATGAAACGAAAGATCCGTGTACGCTTCATTGAACTCCTTGAAAATCAGCGCTGGCCAGACCGCTCCGTCTAATAAATGGCTTACTGTACCTGGATTTGGGAACGCAAAGTGAACATGCAAAAACGCCGTTAATGCAACATACAATGTATGCACATGCTACAAGCGCAAAACAGTCGACCGAGGTCCCTGGTGGTCAATGTCTTAAGTCCAGAAAAAGTTGCGCCGTCGAGTGATTTTGCCATAAGCGTTATCGGTTTTGTTGTTGTTATGGCCGAGGACACAAGGAAAACAAGTTTTTTAAACCTTAAAAAACCATTGCCATTTGCTGGTTGCCATTTAAACATACAATGTTTACATGCGGATGTGCACATTACATGTACATATTGTATGTTACATATGTGTGAAATACAATATGTACATGTATAACTGACGTTTGTGAAACTATACAGTGCATAGTATTAGAAACGGCTCAAATATGCAGTAATTCGTGCACATGAGTGGTCGTTCATTTTAGAGTGCATAATATGTTGAATTGAAACGAACCAAATTACATAGTATACAACGTTCGTCAAAGTACCAAAATTTAAAATGCTAAATAAGCTTATGACAATTTGAATTTTCCAAAACGAACAAGTGATGTCACACATATGAAGCATGAACATCCTCATGTACACGCATATACGTCAGCAAATTATATGCACCATTGCGAAATAAAAAGATCTGCCATGTACATAAATACACATGGTAGATACACCATGTATGTATCTTACATACACCCTAATTTGTAGACAGTTGCGTGTTTGGTTCATTTTGACAAAGAATTTCACGATTCAGCAAAATTGAAACAGGAAGTTACCGTTCTTCGTCTTAAGGCCCATTCATGCACACAAATTTTTACGGCACGTCACGTCACGTCACGTCACGTCTTCATTCATGATGCAAAAAACACCCATCCGGCACGTCACGTCAAGCTTTAGATCACGCGCTCGTTCATACTTGCGCACGTCGACGTGCGTCGACGGACGGCAAAAAAGGTGGTATGAATGAAGACGTGACGTGACGTGCCGTGCCGGATAGTTTTAGATTTTTTGCTCGTTCATACCTGCGCACGTCGACGTGCGTCGACGGACGGCAAAAAGGGAGGTATGAATGAAGACGTGACGTGACGTGCCGTGCCGGATAATTTTAGAAACTGACCTAAAAAGCCGTACGTCAACATATGCAAAATTCAATAATTTATTATTAAATTGGCATTCGTGTGTTTCAAATATTTCAAATAACACCGCGCTTTTGAAAGCTGTCCAGATTTGTTTTTTTTTCGTTGTTTATTTTCGTTGTTCTTTCAACGATGTCGCGAAAAGTTGGGAGAAACGCAGGTTTGCTTTTCCCTGTTGGTCTCTGACTACTCTGACGCAAATGCAAAAATTTGTTGGTGAAAACCGAACAACTTCTATTCATTTGAATATCATCAACTTTTTGAAGCAAAAAACGAATCGTAGCCGCCAGGAACTGAACCGCACGCGTTGTTTGCTTTCAGCGGGAAATACTACCCGTTGCGCTTTTGCCTCATTAGTAAGGGCTGCAGTTATAGTGCTACACGTGTACTGGGCATCTTAGTGCATGCACACAAGCTTTACAAGCTGTGTGTCGAGTGAGCACGTAATTTCGCTGCACGCTAGCACGCCTGTGGTAACTCCTGGTCCTCATTGGCAATTTTTCAACCGAAACCGAAAACTACTTATTTTTCAGAAACCGAAAAGATAATCATGAAATCAACTAATTTTTTTAAAACTTCAATTTTAACGTGGCTAGAACTGCGTTGCAGCAAATTTTATTATTGATTATCCCATGATTATGTTCCAATTTGCAGCAATATCACCGCAATTCGTTCAAATAATTGAAAAAAATAGCAAACAAACAAAATGAATACAGAAAATCAAACCATCTTCGCATCTCGACGGACGGCATTTTAGGTCAGTTTCTAAAATTATCCGGCACGGCACGTCACGTCACGTCTTCATTCATACCTCCCTTTTTGCCGTCCGTCGACGCACGTCGACGTGCGCAGGTATGAATGAGCAGAAAATCTAAAATGATCCGGCACGTCACTTTACCGCACGTCTTCATTCATACATGACGTGCCGTGACGTGACGTGCCGGATATATAAACGTCTTGCATGAATGGGCCTTTACGGATACAAGTAACACTATCATCAATGCGGAAAAAGCAGAAAGAAAACGACAAGTTTCCTGACAAGTTATTCTGTTCGGAGGTGCAAATGAAAAAGTCCATCCAAAAAAACAGAAGTTTTCTTCATGCGCAAAACATTATACGTGGCGGTATATTAAATCCAGAATTCCTTAGAGAAACAACCGACAGAAACTCTAGTATTTTACATCAAAAAAGAAACTAATTGCATTGACCGCATATACAGTGTGCATACATATTTCTGTTGACATGTGCCCGCAGTATCATCATTGTACACCATCCTAGACGCCATGGATCATATCATTTTCTGAGCCAAAATTTTTCAGAAAGCAGCCATATACAAAAGAAAACTGATTAAACAGCACCTTCAGCTACATATATGGCACATGGGAGCCGTCAGTCTTTCAGCGAGGGTTAGCGCATGTCTGAAAATTGAAATTGAAATGAAGATGCACCGAAATGCGGTTTGCGGTATCGTCCAACGGGCCACGTGGCAGGTCATCGTTAGATGTTTCTCCCATCTAATCTCTTATATAAGACAATATTCTCCGGCCAACGAAACACTGGTGAAAACAAAAGAATAACATGCAGAGTTCAAAACAACAACATCAACAACAACAATAACAGAAAACGTGATGGTGAAGCAAAAGCCAATTACAAAGAGCACAAGAGCATGGAGTCGAGTTTGAAAAACTGCAAAACTCCAAGTCCTAGAGAGCTCATACTGCACATGCCACTGCATGCAACAAGAGGCGTCTGAGTATGGAGGTTAACCGATGACCGGACAGTCCCAGCGGGAATCTCCGTCTATTCGCTTCTCTTAATCACCTCATCATCTTGGACACAATACACGCTTTTAGCATCGGCGAAACTCGTGACAAAAAAGACCGCTAAACTGAGACAGAGAGGGAACACGTGGATGGACCAGATACACAGTATGGAAGTTGTAGAAAAAAGAGACACAGGACGGCGAAAACTTTGCAAGCTTTTTTCTTCTTGTTCGCCGTCGAGGGAAAGTTCTGCTCAAAAGCGTCATGCAAACTACGGAAAACACAACTGCAAAACAACAGCAGCAGAACGAAGTATAATTGCGTTGCGTTGGCCGAAACAAAACACAACCGCGGCATAGTAGCAAAAAAAGCAACCTGCATCGTTGCAGCATATTTGGACAAGAAAAGGTCATTTGCTCGAAACACGTAGGCGACTGTTACAGGAGTTTGCTGACACCGTTTGAAAGTCCGTTGGGATCAGCGTGCGTTTTTTGCCATGAACACGGTGTGCCCGAGCGCGCAAATTTGTGACACACTCAAAACCGAGAAGATGGCTGGATGATGTGTATTACGCAATGCAACACTACTTGCACGCAAGTATGTATCGGTACCAATGACGCGTTCCAGAGTTTGCTACACAATTGCAGATTACTATTATCACAAATGTATTATACTGGTACAAGCAGTTTATTTTAAAAACTTTTTAAAAAGAGCGAATGATCCACCGTTGGCCTGGGTGTGCGGGCGATTTGCCTGTGCGATGTGCCTGCCACACCATACGCCAAGATTTCTATTGTTCCTGTGTTTTTTAGACAGGTAAAAAGGTGCCTCCGCTGTCCGCCGCATGGATGATATGGCATGTATTATGTACATACTTTGCATGCACATCTACATGTACATACGATTTACATTTGTGTACATGTATCTACGATTGTTCATGTAACTTTTTTTTTATAAATCTGTGACGTGAAGTTATGAGAACGGCCGAATAATGAAAGATTTGAATTTTTTTGCTGTTCATGCAAAAAAAAGAAAAAAAGTTGCAGACGAGCATCAGATCAGATTGCAAAAAAAACTTTTGCGCTTCTCCATTTCCAGCGAACCGTTAAAAAGCTTTGTGCCTGCGTTATATTCGGTGCGAGCGGGAGGTTAAAAATGTGTGAATGATGAATTCTCAAAAAAGCGCGTTATGTCTCTTTTTAGAAGTAGGTCGCTGTATGAAACAAGTTGAGATGTAAAATACAAAAATATTTTATTAGAATATATGCAAAAGAAAATCGCCGATGGTTTGTTGTGCACGAAAAAATGTGGCTGCCGGTTTCCCTAAACGGATCAGTTCCACACTTCCACACCCGTTGTTTCCATACAAACAAAATTTGATGCGACCATAATTGCGCTGCAGAAAACGCGCTCAAAATCGGTGGTAGAAGAGGCAGCGAAAAGTTTTCGAAAACCGAAAGCACCGAAGACACTTGACGACAAGCTGCGATTTGAACATACATAAGCGCACATTCGTGAACATGACGCGTGAAAAGGCATATTAGTAAACGATGCAGACGCTAACGACGCAATAAATAAGCCAATACAAGAACACACATAAAGCCGTTTACCGCTTTTTTGTGGTTGCTGGACGGACAATTCGAGGATCTATGATTTATGAAAGCTCGCCTGTTTTCGTCTGCCTGCGCAGACCATAAGTTGAAAAGCCGTCAAAAACCGTTGTGTGTCATATTTTATGCGTTCAGAAGTTATTTTTTGTGTGCGCTTCATCTTGATCGAAAAGCGCACCACGCGCTGGAATGTTGCGTTGCATGCTGCACCACGCGCTGGAATGTTGCGTTGCATGCTGCACCACGCGCTGGAATGTTGCGTTGCATGCTGCACCTGCGCGCTTATGATTTATGAATTGCGATGCAATTTTCACACCTGCTGCAGGCTTTTGAGGGTGGCTGCTAAAATGATTTACACCTGGGAGATCGCGTTGAAAGGCCTCAAACACATCCAGACATTTGAAAATGAACAACTGACAAATGAATGAATCAAGCGCCTTGGTTTCCCCTTTGTTGCTGCTACTAAAAAACCCTAAATATGCAACATAAATCATCAGCAGCTTTTCGCGTCAGCACAGCAGTCTACGTTGACAGACCAAGTTTGCCCGTGTAGTCCGAAGGCGTGCAGATTTGATTTTTTTGTTCTTTCGCTGACTGGATAATGTCTATTAGATTTAAAAAAGTGCACGTCGGTCAGATAATTCATGCTAGCTGTCCGCATATAACCACAAACTGTAAGCTAAGCTTTGCTCACCCAAACAATTGTCAGTTTACTACCGGGGGGCCCCCCGCCCGGACAAACAATATTAAACCACACGAAGTGATTTTGGTAATGAAATAATAAAATAAAAATATCGATGGTCACATGTTCCAGTGTATTGTCAATGCTAAGTGCTTTTGGAAAAAGCACTGCAACCCAGTTCTAAACAAAAATAAAAAAACAATTGTCAGTTTACTACACATAACATTGTATGCCAACGAACTGAGCGCGCTACAAATTGCGCACGCACCATGGGTGGCCAATTCGAGACTCGGAAGAGAAGACGAAAAAACACTCGCATCACTTTCCGGGATATTCTTGCATAAAAATGCACAAACGCAACTGATGCTGATTTTGCTTATCTTTTTGCACATTGTACAACAACACAGTTACCCGTGCCTGCGCCCGCCGTCATGCGTGCACCACACCACGCATATAACCTACTTAGTGACGCTCCGACAAATCGGCGGAACAACAGAAAAAAATACGAATAGAACAGACAACAGAGAGAAGAGGAAAACGGCAACAGCGAAGTGTGGCCGTGCGCGCACACGCGGGAGAATGAAGAAAAAATCGTCAATTCAATTGCCAATTTTGAGCACTACAGACGCCAGATTATATTCATACTTTGTGCTCCATTGCAATTTATCTATTCGTCATATGTTCGGGTACTCACAGGTTCAGTTCCATTGTAGAATAACTGAAATAATTACGGGCTTGAAGACTTTTGACAATATGACAGAAAAAAATGCGCGAATCTTCCGACAACAGGCCTCGACTGGTTGCCGTGATGAATCTGTTAGACGGAAGATGCATGCTGGGGGGGGGGGCGGTAAAACAGTTTGAAAGGCAATGTTGAATCTAATGCGCGCGTTGAAACACGCTGATGACGGATGCCGACCCTTCGCGGTGTCCAGGTTTTGAAGACTGCTGATCGACTTGAGAAAATTCAAAACGCTGCACGAAAACTCTGTTGTGAAACATTTAGCAGTATATGATTACAGAACATTGAAATGACTGATGATATGTTTTTGAAAAAGAATTACCAGAAAAGGTTTTTAAAACCAGGAAGTTATCCAAGTTTTGATCGGTCCGATAAATGGCGGCTTTTATTGTTATTTAATCATTACTGTACTAGTATTGAAAGTTTTCGTGCTAAGACCTGACCCACTGGCAACGAGAATCCTTTTCTACCGATCAGCGACAATGGCACAAAATAAAGCTCAAAGAGTACAAAAAAGCCCAACTGCATCAACCCAAACGGCAACAAATTATCAGGAAAAGCAGCGCGTCAAAACGAAAAAAACCGCGACAGCAAACAAAAGAGAACTGCCACCTGGGGGTCGCGAGCGGCAGTCATAAATTAGCGTCCATGGTGACAATGAAAAGGAGAGCTGCGACTATACATTGTATGTACTGTTGGAATCTGCGGAACGCACAAATTACAGAAGCATTTGTGTTGTGTACCACGGAATACGTGCACCACGGAACTTGTGGGCAAACACAAACGGCAACAAACACGCTTACACGCCGTAAAACACTCTGCCAAATTAGCGTATTTTGAGCGTCTATAAAAATGTGCTGCGCCGTCGAGTGCGATCAGTGAACGACTCGATCATATGGGACCGTCAACAGCGGAACGTACCCGTAATGACACTTTTCTCGCATGGGCGCCATCGATCAGATGACCGCGGCCTGTTGCTTGTTGCCGGGGTGGCCCGCGTTTGTGCACCCCGCAGCCGCGCACCCGGACTGCAGCATCTGTGACCATTTGTCTTCATCAAACAACCAGAAACGCGCAACAATACACACAAAACACGCGTACAGAGCATTTTCATAAAAAAGCGCTCTCCAATGTGCCGCGCGGCGAGTGTGTTTCTCATCGGCAATAAGGACAACAATGAATGTTGATATGGAAACTTTTTGTCCGAAAAAACGATAAAAAAGTCAATTTCCGGCTATATTCATGTCGGATTGGGTCAGTGACGCACGGTGGGGGCACCACGACCACACCAAATCCGTGTAATCGAATGCACTATCTTCGCTTCACTGTCATTATTATGAAGCGCGCAGTGTGTGGCCGGCGCCGGATACAGTGCGTGGGTCAAAATGGCAGTGCTGTTTTTCGAGAAAACACCGCAAAAGTTCGCTCTCAATGTTTCTGAAACTTCCATTAACGCAACAAGTCGGTCGGAATGAAATACGCCGAAACAAAAGCGAAGCCGACATCTCGTGGGATTTTAGCCAAAAAGCTGTCAAAACTCGGATTTCGACGGCGAAACGAGAAACGAAACGGTCAATTTCCGCGTTTAAGCCATTTACGTTAGATCCTGATCAGTCAGGTGATCTATGTACGTCGCAGTAAAAACAACCGCACAAAGACCGTTAGTGAAGTTTAGTTGTTTGTGACTGGCTCAGAAAATGCGAAAACAGATATGTTCCCACTAGATTTGTGTCAGCCATCGAGACCCATGGGATGTGCCCGGCTCTTTTTCCCGGATCATTACGGTAGGAAAGTCCAACAACAAATGGGGCGAAATCGCAAACTAATTTTCATCATTATTTCAAATAGGCACCGTAAAAACTATTGACAAATACGGAACACAAAAACACACAGCGATAGATGCTTTGAAAAGTGAAAAATTACTGGGCGACGAAAACCCATTCATTAGCACCGGAAGGCCAATGACAGATCATAATAATAACAACAAAGTTTACGTTTGATGCTAAGTAGCTCGATTCCATTTCACATAATTGAAAGTGACCTGCTCCACTCAAAGCACTCATAGTCCAGTATTTTAAATCCATCAGAGTTGTATGTTGATTGGCTAGATCACACTGGTACAACCAATCAATCCGTACATTAATCAAAACAGCTAATGATGATCTGCTTGTATAAAATGTGTATCATCAACCCTTTTAATCAAAAGATTACAAAAATTTGCCAAAACCGGTCAGCGCCGGAAGCAAGTATTAGCAGATTGCAACACTGATGCAGTAAGAAGAAATCAGCTGTGAAATAGTAGTAAACACAAGCAACTAGTCACTCACATCACATTTAGATCGATGAGTCAACGCTGAAGATAAAATTTAACAAAAACATTCAAAGCCGTAAAAACGTACTCAATAAAACAGGAACGGCACGTTCTAATTTACGGCTAGATTGGATTCATCGTATCATACTTTGCTCGTAAACGAGATCATGTGACACAACACGTGAGCCTCTGGTGGAATGAACACACACACACACGGCATATGGTAAACTTGTGAAATGAGAGATGAAATATTGAACCAGCACACAATTAAGTAACCATTCACATACAGACTGATGGGTCGACGCTGGAGAATACATTCAATTAAAAAAGTTTAAATTGAAAAAAGTTTAAAAACACGTGAAAAATTACCGCAATGAAGCACATAGAGTAACGCAATTTTAATTTATGGGCACATGCACAGAGATAGTAATTCGCAATGCGAAAAAAGTGATCACAATACATGGACCTGATGGGAGTCGAATAAAATAGTGAAGCCGGCCTTCAGCAAAACATGATATGCATCTATCGACTTTTGAACGGTGAATCAAACAACCACCACAAAAAACAACGAAGCGAGCGTACGCTATCAGGTGCAAAAAACCGTGACGGACTGCGCCCCGCAGAACGCTGCCCTGGTACAAGAAACGAAACTGCGGAAAACTCTGGTCCTACGGAGAACGCTTGCTACCGTATTCGGTTTGGTCTCGACACGCTCTCAATGCCGTTGTCATGGTGGTCACACAAGATCGATTCGGAGAAGTAAAATGAGAAGAAAAAATACAGCTCGGAAACAACAAGATCGTGTCGAGACGCGACAAGGCAAATACCGTACTCTGTGTGTGTGTACCGTTAAGTTTCGTGCGACCATTTCAGACATTGTACTGGTCTTGTTCTTTTATATCTTTCTTCAGAGTCGGCGAGAGTTCAAGAGCGGAACGAGTTACGAGAGGAGAGACGGGCCGAAATAGGCATTTGGCACGCTGTGCACGCATCGCGAAGGGAAATAGTTGTCAGTTTTTAAGATCAATCAGGCCACACGACCACGTAGCGCGGCGGCTGACACGTGCGCGCCATATGCGCAATGAAGAACGACAAAAAAACACGGAACATTAAAATATGCACACGTGTACCGCTTGTTCTGTCGTTTGTGATGTAATGCACAGGTAAAAACACGACATTCACGGCTGTTTTTCTTCAGTCTTGCACACGGCTCAGGTGACAACTGCCACGAAATATGCACGCACAAATCAACCAAGAGACAACACGAGCACCAAAAAAATGTAACTGAGCGCTGGAAAAACAAGAAATGAAACACGAAACAACAACAACAAGAAACAAATTTCACGCAATTATGCGCGTGAAACCAAAACACATACAGATACACAACACGATTTATGACAACACAAAGTCAGAGCTGTGTTTTGAGAGCAGCGAAGTTTTTCACACCGGAAAACAGAAAAAGTCGACACTTTTTTTGCTGAAGCATCAATTCACCGGCGGCTGCGTCTCAGCTAGCATTCGATCCACGTACGAATCGGTGATCGCCGCTTGCTGCGTTTCCGTCAGCTTTGTCGTTGTCGTGTCGCCAAGCAACGTCGTCAGGTGGTGATCGCTCGTGGAATCACCTGCAACTTCTTTCGCAATCGAATCAAGCAGGTCTGGAGCTCGATTCTCGTGGTCGTTGCTTTCGTCACCACGCTCTTCTCGACTCTCTTCATCGTCCAGTTCAAGCACAATCTCGCTCATTTCGTCTGGTTGCTCTGTAGTATGTAAGTCTGTTATAAGATACAATTAGCGGATTGGTAGGTGGTAGGTGACCACGTGATGCATGCATTGCGGTGGAGGCGGAGTCTGTCGTGCATCACGTAATCCCCCAACCAATCAGCTAATTACATATGACAATAGAAATACGACTGTCGGCTTATTCGAACGTGCCGCGTTACCGAAATGACATCATGATGACGACACGTGCTTCACAGCAGATGACGTCACTTCGCTCCGACACGTTCGAATAAATCTCCTATACCTCCATTTGCGTGCCGGTCTTGCTCCACGTCCACAGCAGCACCCTCATTTGCCGTTGACTCGGTCGTTTCGTTGAGCGCACTGCTGCCAGCCGCAGCCGCATCCTGCCAGCCAATCAGCGCGTCGTCGAGGAATTCCAGCCACGGCACCGTGCGCAGGCATTCGTCTGGAGGAATAACTGTGTTTTTGTAATTATAGTCTCAACTTGAAGACCGCGATCTTCGCACGGTGAACTGTATTCACACAACCAGCTACTGGCAATGGCACGTTTCGTTTGCTGGCGTGGTGTCTTGTTGTGAGGACTGTATGTACAAGCATCAGACGAGAAACGGATGTTCATAATCCGACTGACAACTGTGCACGAGCACTGGATGTATTCGACTTGAATCAGTGCGTTCAGTCGAGCATTCTCCACATGACGGTCGGTATCATGTACAGGGTGGGCCAAAAAAAGGTTCCATTTTCAAACTGCTGTCACTGGCTGGTATTTTTTAATATTATGAGCTGAAATTTTCAGCATTGATAAAACATGTGATGCCATTTTTCTGACAAAATTTTTATTCAGTTTGGTCAAGTAGATTCAGTTTTACAGCACAATGTTTAAAAATTCCCAAATTTTCAAAAAAACGGATTTTTAACCAAGAATTTAACAACGAATCATTGCTCATAGACATCCAAATCATCATCAAGGTTTGTCGTCCGGCAGCGGCTGGATGGAATTTTACGCGAAACTGGCGAGTCTCTGCAGAAAAATTTCAGATTGCTCCCACCAGATAGCACACCAGACCCGTTGTTCTGCTGTCCACTTAACCATGACGAAACTGCAGAAAACTGAAACTGAAACACTGTTTTTATTCAAACCGCAGATAAACTTTTCAAAAGAAACAAATTAACAGACAGAGCAACACAGAAAACAAAAAATCAACTGAACAATTCTTTCTGTCGCAGTTGCATGGCTGCTGACTCGAGTCCGTTGTGAAACATCAGAATTTCGCTCGAGGTGCTCAAATGCAATTCAAGTGTGAGACCTTTCCACTCTGAGCGCATGATTTGAACTATCACGGGTATCCAAAAAGACCAATTTGTCACCTTCGCAACAGTTTCAAAATTGAATCACGCATCTTGATACTAATTTTTTCTTGCACTCATTTCAGTCAATTTGTTGATTTTTCGAGCTTTTTAAAAAATCTGCCACAGTGAGCGCTAGGAATTATATATCGGAAAAAATTTTTTGTCAGTAAAATGGCAACGCATGTTTTATCAGTGCTGAAAATTTCAGCTCATAATATTAAAACACCAGCCAGTGACAGCAGTTTGAAAATGGAACCTTTTTTTTGGCCCACCCTGTACATGCATTGCCTATTTATTCACACGTGTTCCACGAAATGACGTCATGTGCTTACAAGACACGGTGATCACAT
Organism: Theristus sp. LFF4_11; assembly: GCA_030248135.1. Taxonomy (NCBI): domain Eukaryota; kingdom Metazoa; phylum Nematoda; class Chromadorea; order Monhysterida; family Xyalidae; genus Theristus; species Theristus sp. LFF4_11. The sequence goes on from JASANC010004305.1 coordinate 26,617, forward strand.
GTATGCACAACAATCGAACTTTCTGTTTGGCTGATCCTTTCATCACAGATGGATGAGATCAACCAACCAAACGAACGAACGAACGGTGATTTTAAGCGACGTTTTTAGCCAGGGAAAACCCAAAACACGCATAGAACGCCGTCGAGTACGACGTCCATCGAGTTTTCCGTCACTCGGCGGGGCTCGATCCCCGAAGCCGGCGGGCCGAGTCTAACGCGCTGCACCAGTGACGAGGGTGACACATTTTACATTTTCAACCGGCTTCAATCAGCCGCTCCATTTGAGCTGCGATTGCTTATGCATCTTGTTTCGCTTGCAACACCCGAGAAAACCTCAATCACACGTCACACACGTTCGTCCCCAATCTCCAAAAAACAACATCCGCCAAATCAGTGCAACCACCGAAGTCCTTCATTTGTATTGTGGCGCGACGCGCTGCGCTTGCTCGCTGCTGCAGTTCCTTCGCCAACAGCCCAACAAACACTTCCTGAAATGAAAAATATTTTTGCAAAGGAGAAACAAGTTCTGAGCAAAGTCCAGTTCTTATCACTAAAATCGATCATTACACCTGAGTGCATTCGTCTGACAATAATTGATTTTTTATTCAAATTGGAGATACAATTAGTGCGAGATGGTGACTAAATGACTGTAACTGACCTCGCGAGTGTGCACATTGGTTCTACCAGCCTGAAGCAGCCAATCAGCGTGTCAGCTTCAAAAAAATGCAACATACACAAGCGGTAGCCAACGCATACGTCGCATCAGCATTGATCAGTTTTACGTCGGGGTCAAATTTCGCAATTCGTTTCACTTTTGACAGCGGCAACTGCGACATAATTGGCCGTAATTTTATGGCGGTATTTTCCTGCCGATAGAAATTGACATTTTAAAACAGCAGACTTATAAAAAGTTTGAAACGTTTGAAAATGTAATCGGCTGTGGTGGGAAAAGAATGGGGAAAATTAAATAGAAGATCGAATATAAACGACCTGTGATTTGGGAGACAGAATTCAGATGCAAACATCGCCACGTAATGTGGGTGGAACATGTTTTTATTCACACGGGTGCTGAGCAAATTCACCAAGCAACAACCATAAACTGCACATCAAAAATCATGGAGAAATTTGCGTATTTTAATTCGGTTCTAATGAGATGCTAACATGTTCAAGGAAGCGCTAATTATGGCAAGAAAATACAAAAGACACGGAACATCAAACAGAACGGCATGTATCCTATGATATGACTAAAAATACGATTGAAAAATGATCACATTGAACACTGGCAATTTTCACGTGCTTCATTGTCAAAAGCTGGCAATTTTCACGTGCTTCATTGTCAAAAGAATGATATTTGAATAGGGAACCATTTTTTTCAAAAAGTAACACCTTTATCAAAGAAATTCGAACATTTGAGCTTGCAAATGCGCGAGAACTAACGTCAAACTGGGCGAAATGAAAACTTTCTGTTCAACGCCAGAAAAAACAGACCCATTGGTTCGCCTAGCTTAAACTTAAAACCAACTTACGCTTTACAAAACCGACTTATTATTGCCCAAATTTACTTATGGCGAAATACGAACATCCACGCTAAGCATCACGACATGCGAACCTAAGCCATGAAACAACACGTGATTCCCCATTTTCTCCATTCACAAATCGCAGTGCTAACTTGGAACACCACAAGAATAAACATCATCGATAAATCAGTAAACACCAAATATCTAGATACCAGAGAGACCCACAACAGAAAACAAAACAACATCGTCCCCAGAGAGACAGCATAACAACCGGACATTAAAACTAGAAAAAAGCGTCAGCGCATGCGCGCGATCATGAGGGCGGGCTGCTCGAGGTATTTCTTCCACAGGTTCGAGAATCGCGCCATCGTGGCGCCGTCGATGAACCGATGATCGGCCGACCAGCTGACGTTCACCAGGCGGCATCGACGGACGTCGCCGGACGGGCCGAATCGGGGCAGCACCTGGAAAAAGAACGCTTTGATTGAACTGCACACTCGAATTCGCACATTCAAAATCGAGCGACAAAACACTGGTAACGAATGTTCTGGTTGATTTCATCTCAAGTCATCTGCCTTCTCTGGTGGTTGGTTAGTCCACTAATCATGATCCAGTTGCTGTAATGCAAAGCCGCATTGAAATGTCAGTTGAACACACGTCTTGCCCACAGACCAGACTGTTCCACGATCGCGAAATACAAACGCGCGTTTCAAATTATGCAAATGCGTTACGGCCTACGGAAGACGTGCCTCCCCCTGATTCACGTTGGCTGTTTTGTTGTGCTGTGTGTCTCTGTACGCAGGCGTGCACGTCCATGAATTGGTTGTTTGGGAGAATGAATTGGATGAATACATTTTGCAGAATGACGTCTATGAATTGGTTGTTTGGGAGAATGCATTGGATGAATACATTTTGCAGAATGACGTCTATGAATTGGTTGTTTGGGAGAATGCATTGGATGAATACATTTTGCAGAATGACGTCTATGAATTGGAGAAGCGAAACAAAAGCGCCAGCAAGCGTTACCCTGATGCGGCCGATGGCACCGATCGCGACCTGCGGCGGAAAGATCAGCGGATGCGCGTAGGTGCCACCAATCTGGAAATTGCAATGTTGCAAATTTAGCCACAAATAAAAACAAAAACCACAAAAAAGAACGATTGCCAAACAATAATCAAACGCATTTTGAGTTGAGTTTATAAAGGTCGAGTCAGAAGGCACGCGCGCACGCAACAGGCCCGTTTATACCTGATGTACGCATAGACGGCGCGTCACGCCACGTCTCGTGTTACTGCATACCACCGTTCATATCTGACGTTCGACGACGTACGTCTGCATACGTCCGGTATCAACGGGCCTTGAACTAACACACTCGTTGCAATCAGTTTAAATTCAATTCCAAAACCAGAAACCGACCGCTCCAATGTTCGACAGCGAGAACGTGCCATCGGCCAAATCCTCCCTGGACAACTTCTCCTGTTTCGCCGCATCGTGCAACCGATTCAGTTCGTCCGCAATCTGCCAGAGATTCCTCTGTTCGCAGTGTTTGATGTTCGGCACGGCCAGCCCGCCGGGCGTGTCGATGGCAACGCTGATGTTGTGCGAGGCCTGGAAAAAAGTCATTCCGGTTGTCGCTGATTGGCTGGGTTTTTGGGACGCGCAAAACGCGCTCTTTTATTGCACTCCACTCAACTGCACTGAAACGAGGGCACAAAAGTCAAACAGTGCCACAAACTGCACCTTATAAATCAGGTTCTCCATTTGCTCATCTGCAGACGCGTTCAGTACAGGATAATCAATCAGTGCTAGGGATGCAGCCTGAAATGAACAATAGCAGAAACAGTAGCATTGCTGCAAATAAAAAACAAAACAAAAGAATGACCAAAACATGTTGGCAAGCTTTCGTAACTAAGCTACCCACGAACCTTGATAAACAACGGCATGTAAGACATTTTGATGTTCTGCTGCCGTGCCATCTCCTTCAGCTGGTCACGCAGGTCGTGCAGTCGGTCCATGCAAATCTGAAAACGACACACGAAACACGCAGAATTGTCAATGCCATTTTGTTTCAGACAATCAACAAAATAATCCAGTCTTAAAACATAGCGCACAAGCACGCTGATTGACTGAATTACGAGTCCGGCGCGGAGTTTCCAATCAGCAGATTACCAAGCAACGTTATACCCGGTTTTACCTCGTCACGATAACCGAAATGCGGAATTTGCTGTGCGACGGACATCGTCTTTATCATTGCTCGGGTGTAGCCGCGAATCGGCACCATTCTGTCGTCGGCCAATCGCTCCGGTGGTGTAGGTGGTCTGACGGCAGCGGATGGCACACGGGCGTCTGCAGAAAAAGTCAGACAATGTTAAAAGAATAAAATTGCGATTCGGGATTGGTGATTTGATAAAGATACACAGCATTGTGTAATCTCAGGTTCTCTGCATGTCAATTTTAGTTTGCACTTTGTTGTGTGGTTAGCTCGAAGGTTTCTGGTTCCAGCACACTGGGCGGTTGTATCTTGTTAACCATGACAGCATCCCCTATCAGCTCGTTCAAATTTCGTCCCACCAACAGATGCCCCCAAAAACTCCATCACACGTTGTGATTCGCAAGCACAGTTTTACCATCAGCGGCGAGTCCAATATGCCTGAGAATGTCGTCTTTCAGCACCCTGCCATCTCTACCCGTTGCCGACACGTCACTCAGTTGCACGTTGTGCTGACGGGCGATCCGGCGAACTGCTGGTGTCGCGAGCGCCTTACCGCGGCTGCTCGTGGAAACTGGCGGCTGTGGCGGCGTTGTGCTTGGCGGTGGAGTGGACGAGGCCGCTTCGTCAGTTGCTGTTGCGGGCGCAGCAGTGGTCTGCGCTCGCTCATCTTCACTGCCTCTCGATTCGTCTGAAATTTTTTTGTCGAGCAGACGTTTCAGGATATTCACTTCGAGCTAGTGAATAGTGACTGCGGTAGAAAAGTTTTCTCGAAAAGTTCGTTGCTTACGGTCTCTCACACAGTGCGATGTCCCTTGTCCCCCTGCCCTGGACCATTCATTCGTTCATGAAACTTGAAGTGCTCACGTCACGTTCGCTACACATTCATGAACTAAAAACATCGCAGCTTCGTTGAAGTGTTTACGCAGCCTGCGCTTCAGAGCGCTTTAGCCCGCGCGAGTGCATGAATGGGCCTTCATTGCTACTTAGAAAGAATCCTGTATTCTTCTTCAGTAAAAAAACAGTAGAAAGTTGCTTCGTCCCGTTCCTCCCGCTGGCTCATTTCCCTTTCAGCGGATTTGCATCGCAGTCGGTGCGGTGCACTAGCACTGCTGAACAGCTGGACGGATACTCGCAAATGGCGTGACAAACTCATAAAACTTTACTAGCAGTAACCACAGCGCATCCAGTGATTTCGCAGCAACGCCTAAATCTGTTTCGAATGGAAATTGATCGGAAACAACACGACAAAATTAATGGCTGAGACACACAAAACACCACACAGACACAGAGACTGGCTTGAAATTGCTACTGATCAACGCAATTATGTCCGCGAAACACACACACACACGCGCGCCGCAATAAAGCGTCTCTGTGTCTGCTGTTATCTGTCTGAAACAGAGGCGATACACGCGCCAACTTGTGCTTGTGGTGCGGCTGCTGGATTGCGGATTGAGTGGTGGCGTGCTAAGCGCAAACTGCTACTGAACAACATAAAGGGTAGCAAATGAATACAAAATCAATTGAGCGCACGCGCTGATTGGCGGGCAGAAGCGTAACGCAGCCAATTAGCACGCAGGTTTGAGAACGAACTCTTTAACGTTCCAGCGAAAACGGACTGCAAAGGTGCAATGTGCCTCACAGCAACAGCCGAAGTGAGATCAAGACACTGTCTGCAGGTCGAGGCAACCAATCAGCGTGCTGTATTTGAAATTCAATGCAATTCAAACAAACTGCATGCACTAGCACCAATGAAAAATACATCGAATGAGTAAAATTCACAATGTTAGCAACTGAATATGCAGAGAACGCAAAGAAGCGTGTGTTCTTCTGCCTTGCGATTTCTTTCAGATAGAACACCGCAAAATTTACAGTCTCACGCTTGTGAGGAACATCTATCAAAAACCGTAATAAAACCAAAAACACAGTCTGGAACCACCTTGCACAAATGGGAACCTCTATGAGGCTTTCAAACAAACAGTCAACCAAAATTTCAAGAAAACAAATAAAAAACCACTGTGTCAGCTGACCGGCACTCGGTTGCGCTGCGTCCAACTGAATGTCCATCAGCGGTTGTCCCACGAGCGCAATGTCGTCCACCTGGTGGTACAGTTTCGTGACGACGCCGGCGTATCTGCTAGTGATCGTGACGCTCGCCTTGTCACTCTGCACCTCGCACAGCTCGTCGAACTCGGCAACGCGGTCGCCCACGTTCACGTGCCTGCAATGAAGCTGTTATCAGTAGTCACAAATCAACTGATCGAGAAATAAATGCGTTGGAATGTTGCTTCGAAATTGCATTCAACAATCGCGGTCACGTTTTATGAACACAGGGTCGGTGGTGTAGCTGTTGCAGCACTATTGGATTACCGGGTGACTTTCACAAAACTGGCACCGGGTGAAAACACTGCATGCTTGGCTTTTTTGGCTTGTGTTCCGGTTCTGACATGGACAGTGCGGTCAGTCAGCTTGGCACACAAGGTGACACAACAAAACTCGACACAATCATATTTTGAATTCCGCATGCACCAACAAAAGCTTGTCACGCAGCGCAGCGCAGCCAAAAGAAGTTGCTCCGAAAACAACTCTCGTTCAAACCAAGAGAGTTAAAAACAGTCGAAAACAAAACAAAAATAAAACAGGTGAAAACAAAACGTCACTTTGCTCACCACTCTTTTATCTGCACTTCTGCGATTCCTTCACCAATGTCCGATAGTTTGAATGGCACAACGCTGCCGCGAAACACTAAAAATGACATTTTTCACAAGAAACAAAAATGATTGCGATATATAAAATGTATAACACGCAACGTACTCAGCGTGGTGTGCATTGACCGGCAAATCAGTGAAAATCTGTCGCATTTTTCAGCTGATTTGAATCGAATTCGCTCGTGAGGTGTGTCGGTGCGGAGCTCAGCACAAAAACCAAAGCGGCGACACACTCCCCTTCCGTGGACGAGAACAAGCGCCTGTCGACAACGAAGCAAACAACATTGCCGCACCAATTTACCGATCATTTCGCTTTTTCTTTTTCAGTTGGTTGTTGTTATTTGCAAAGTTCAGTGTTCGATTTCCGACTCAAAAGTTTGGATCATCGGATCAGAACCGGCGTGATCCGTCAGCTTCTTTTCCAACTTGCCGTCGTTTATGGTTTATCGAAGAACGCAACTGCAAGACGCAACGCAACGCACGCGTTTTTTAACGAGACGAGAGAACGAGAACCGCTGCGTCGCATTGAATGCTGAAAAGAAACGAAAGAAAAAGGATAGGGATTTATTGGGGGATAGACCAAATTGCATCCCTTTTCGGCATGCGGTCGATCCGGTACCGGTCGATCCGGTACCGGGCAATTTTCTAGGGCGGTCGATCCGGTACCAATTGAAATTTTCAACTGTTTTAGCATTCAATTCAATTTGTTTCTGATTTGTTTTCCATTTTTCTTCGTTTCTCTCATTTTATCTGATGTCTGAAACATTTTACCGCAGGTTTTTTGGGCATTGATAAAACTACAGACCCGCACCCGACCCGACCCGACAAAAATTGTGTGATAAAACTACAGACCCGATGTCGGGTCGGGTGTGGACCAGAAAAACGTTGATAAAACTACAGACCCCCGCGCCCGCCCCGATCCGATCAGTAGCGAAAGTGCGGGGGGGGTGGGGGGGGGTCCACCCCCCCTCAGCCGAAAATCCTGCCCGTGCACGGGCAGATACCCGTGTCCCCCCCCACCCCCCTCCGCGAGAAAACACGGGATCGCACCCCCCCCCTCACGGTGGTCAATCTCATCTCAATTTTTTCCAAAAATACCGTAATTTTTGCATTTTTCTTGACGTTTGTGTCTGTCCCTGCACAGATTTTGTTGTTTCTGACCAAACAAGCAGCTTGTTTGCACAAAATATTCTGTATTTTACAAGAATTTCTGTGTTTTTCTAAGGCACAAATTTGGTATTAACCGTGCGATCCCGTGCACCCCCCCCCCCCCCTCACGAAATTTTTCTGCCAGTGCACCCCCCCCCCCCGCTCAGGAAAATTTGCTGCCCGTGCACCCCCCCCCCCCTCACCGAGAAGGCACCTGACCCCCCCCCCTCTAAAAATAGGCAAACACCCCCCCCCCCCTCACCCGAGGTCCCGCTTTCGCTACTGGATCCGATGTTTTTGAAAAAATGCTCAAAATTCGAAAAAAAATTCAAAAAAATGAAATTTGCCTGAATAAACGTAATTGGCTGGAAACAGGTTGCAAATCTAAAAAATGTTTTTGCTTGGCGGGAAATTCAAAGATTGAATCAAAACGTGTCTGGTCACGGTAGTTTTGTTTGCTTCACGCGGCTGATGTTACAAGTTCCATATATGAGGGTGTGGTGGCTCTGCGAGTAACAAAAAATACACGGCAGTTCTGGGCTCTTGTTGGCTGCTCATGTTATCGATTTCCCAACGTGCATGAGCGTCGAATATCGAATCAGGATTTCCTGGATTTCACGCGTTCATTATTGTTGCTGCATGCGGCTGATGTTACACGTTTCGTATATGACAGAGTGTGGCTATGCGAGCAACAACACGACAATGGCTGTAGGTCGATCCGATCCGGTACCGGTCGATCCGGTACGGTCGATCCGGTACCGGTCGATCCGGTACCGGTCGATCCGGTACCAGGCAATTTTCTAGGGCGGTCGATCCGGTACCAGGTCGATCCGGTACTCGGTCGATCCGGTACCAATTGAAATTTTCAGCTGTTTTACGGGTTTTTAGCGTTCAATTCGTTATGTTTTCGATTTTTCTTTGGTTGATTGTTGATACGATTGTTGATGATACGATATGAGACGACGACGACTTGCGACACTTGGTTGGTTTTGGGAATCGTAATCTGATTCTGAAAAAAGCAAAACGTACCATATGTTTTTTTTTATTTTCTGAACTATTTTCCAGAAGAATAAAGCTCCAAAACGGTGAAAATTTGCAAAATTATCAGCTCAGCAAGAAAAGGGAAACAAAATAAAAATATGAAGACTGATTCGGTTCTCTTTTGGACATTTGGAGTTGAGGAAAAATGTCTGTTGTTTTTATTTTCATATTTCCCGCGAAAAAACCTGCGGTAAAATGTTTCAGACATCAGATAAAAAAATGGAAAACAAATCAGAAACAAATTGAATTGAATGCTAAAACAGTTGAAAATTTCAATTGGTACCGGATCGACCGAGTACCGGATCGACCTGGTACCGGATCGACCTGGTACCGGATCGACCGCCCTAGAAAATTGCCAGGTACCGGATCGACCGGTACCGGATCGACCGGTACCGGATCGACCGTACCGGATCGACCGGTACCGGATCGACCGCATGCCACGACAATGCTGTACTGTGCAGGGCTTTTGCTGTGCATGTGGATTGCGATTATCGCTTTTTGTGCAAAATGTCCATCAGATTGTGTGTCGTGTGTTGTATCTCGCATAGCCACACTCTATCATATACGAAACGTGTAACATCAGCCGCGTGCAGTAACAATAGTGAAAGCGTGAAATCCAGGAAATCCTAAATCCCGAGTCGACGCTCATGCACGCTGGGAAATCGGTAGCATGAGCAGCCAATACGAGCCCAGAACTGCCGTGTATGTTTTGTTACTCGCAGAGCAACACCCTCATATATGGAACTTGTAACATCAGCCGCGTGAAGCAAACAAAACTACCGTGACCAGACACGTTTTGATTCAATCTTTGAATTTCCCGCCAAGCAAAAACATTTTTTAGATTTGCAACCTGTTTCCAGCCAAAAACGTTCAGACCTGGAGTGCCGTCGAACAGCGTGTTTAGGGCGTGGTGGTGCCTGAAAATAGATACGCGTAAATATACATTACTAATAGTCTGTAATAGCCTGTCTCGTGTCCGGTGTCGTATCCTGCGTCATGTCCTGACCCAGCTAGCGTCATAAATGTTCTTGAGTAAAGTTTGCAAAAACCATTCTCACCCTTCGGCCCAGTTCGTTGTCCGACCGGTGTCGTGCTCAAAGTGGTTCAGCAGATTCAGCATGTTGTCTCGCCCCCAGAATGAACGCCAGTACTGGTTGAAATTCCTGACGCCGCGGTCCAAACTCGGGTTGCCGGTAACTGGTGCGCCCATCGGCTCTCCAGGATTGAACAGATCCCAAATCGCCTGCCGCTGGTGGTGGGGCGGAAGCAACGGGATGCCCATGATTCGTTGCAGCCAGCGCTTTGCCAACTGAGCGCCGACGTTGTTGGCGTCGTTCGACGTGAACGCCTCGCGTAGCTCGTGACTGCCTAAAAACATCACCGTTCTATTTGAAGTTATTTTTCACTTTATATTTCTGACGACTAAATAACAGGTGCATGCACACAAACATGCTCAAAACTTTGTAAAGGTCAAGCATAAAACTCGTACCGTTTTCCTTGTCGCTCATGTTCTTGAGGTTGGCCTTGGTGTAGTGGAAATGACAGCCAGAAATAGGAGCCGCGGGGAAGAACTGTCGCGTGCTGTTGATCATTGCCAGCTCGAAATCGTAATGGAAGCGAACGTTGTGCAGATTGCCAACACTGCCAAAACGCCGCGTGAGCTCGCCGCATAGCACTCGCCACACTTTGTCGTACTGCAAATTGTTCAATTATTACATCTTTATGTGCATCTACATCTACATCAACTTTTCTGGTGCACGAGCAACCAATGAGCAACCAACCAGTTCAAAATCAGTCACTAGCCCTGTGGTTGCACTGTACAGACTTGGCTGATGGTCGTAAAAATTAAATAGCTGTCATTATTGTGTGCAGTTTTACAGATACGGCGTTTTAACATTTATTCTTTGAGTTTTTGAAACGGGTGCCACGATTAAAATTTCAAATCAAAACCTTCTAAAACAGAGAAGAAAGTCACTTAAAAAGTATTCACACACTCTGCCCTGCTGTGGTTGTACATTCTAAAACGAACTTGTTCTTGAGTGCGCCGCTGCATTATTGCATGTGCAACCGGAGTGGCTTCTGCTCGCTCGATGCGATCAACGCCACCAGCTCCGTATCGCACTGTGTGCAGAATGTCGAGCTGGCCGTCCTTGCCGAGCTCTTTCGGCACAATGCTGAAAGTTCCGTCGCCGCAGATGTTAGTGGCGGTGAACAGCAGGCACAGCTGGTCGTGACTGGCAAAGACCATCAGGAGCGGCTCGTTGAGATCGGTGGTTTTGCATCTTCTCCACACCTGTGGTTGTACACTGAGATAAAAGGTCAACAGCAAAAAAGCAGTACAGGCTTGTGTGGCGGTCGTAAAAAATGAAAAACGAATTTCGTTTCTTGTTTTGACCTTGATTTCTTTCGCTTTCGATCGCGCTTCGGACAAGTTTGCCTCGCCAATGCAAACGTGCGGGTTTTTCGGCCGGTCGGGGTCGGTTTCTGCGTCGCCACCAATGCGCCTGACAATGACGCTTGGAAACCGCGGCAATTTGTTGATGCGGCCATTTTGCTTCCATCGTTTGCTGATTCTTTCGCAGTCGTTGCACCGCAAGTAGACTGTGCCGTTGTTCATCGTATCGCGAATACTGAATTCGTAAACACTCCCAGGATAAAGAATACTGCGGTATCGCGCCATTTGCTGCTTCCCGTGTGTCGTTGGAATCCACTCTAACGCGTAAACCATGATTGCCGGTGAACTTCTGAAATCACATTTTTTGCATGTACATGACACAAAAGTACGACAATCACGCGTGTATACCGTTGTGAGTTTTGAAAATTACGTTTCATCAAGTAAAAAGAGCAGAGATTTTGCGGTAGCAATGAAAAAGTTACAGTGGCACTTGTGAAAGTAAGAAGAAAAAACAAAATTAGCTTTTGCTGATCGTAAAAAATGAAAACTCACCACAATCGGGGTTCCTGGGTGTCGCATTTTCCGGACTTCCGCCATGATCTTGTTACGCAATAGGATTAATTTCTGCAAGATCCCCCCTTTTGACAGTTGCGTTGCTTGGGAAAGTGATCACTTCCGGTGGTTAGCACGCGGGTTGTGCCAGTGAGATGATTCTCTCCCAGGTAATTATGTGGCAACTTATTGGCAGCAACCCCCATTTTGGAACATGATGATTTTTTGCGGTCTACATTCTCACGACCGGATTAAAAAACTACATTTTTTTGTTTAAATTCCTCTTTTGATTTGTTTCAAGTTGATTAACAATGAAAAATAAAGAATGTTTAAGCAAAACCAAAAAGCATAAAGTCACACAATTAATTGGGTTGAAACACACGAATTACAAAATGTACACCACCAACAATGACACCAACATATAAAAAGTTGGGTTAAAACACGAGAATTATGCCAATAACAACATACTGTATTGTGATCCACGTTTATCGTGCAGTCTGTCAATAACGGTACAGAGTTTTTGCGGTAAAAAATAACGCAATATGTATTTGTGAACACCCTGTTTTGGAGAAGGTGCGCTCATATCTTTATGACGTGCAACTGAATTGGAGAACTTGCACGCATATGAGCGGGATTATCGATTGGAGAACATGCGCCCCCCATTTCTTTGGAGAACTTGTCCATGTACCCCCTCATATATGGAACTCGTAACATCAGCCGCGTGAAGCAAACAAAACTGACTGACTAGACCAGACACGTTTTGATTCAATATTTGAATTTCCCGCCAAACAAAAACATTTTTTATATTTGCAACTTGTTCCCAGCCAACTACGTTTATTTTGGCCGATTTTGGGCCAATTTTATTTTTTTTTTTTGATTTTTTTCAAATTTTGGAGCATTTTTTCAAAAACATCGGGTCTGTAGTTTTATCAACGCTTTTCTGGGCCTAGACCCGACCCGACATCGGGTTTGTAGTTTTATCACACAATTTTTATCGGGTCGGGTCGGGTGCGGGTCTGTAGTTTTATCAATGCCCAGGTTTTTTCGCGGGAAATATGAAAATAAAAACAACAGACATTTTTCCCGTAAAACTACAAAGCTAAACCGGAGCTGGAGCTGATCCCTGATCCCAATGTTTCACCCCTTCAACAAAGCTGTCAATCAAGGCACTTTCACTTTGTTAAAAAGGCTTCACTTAGGATTAGGATTAGGTTTAGGATTAGGAACCTACAACGACTTCATTAGGATTAGGATTGGGCTTAGGATTAGGAACCTACAACGACTTCATTGAAACCGAACTAAACAACAAAACAGACTGTAAACTTGGCTTTGGTTTAGTAATGTAGGCAAAGCCATTTTTCCTCAACTCCAAAAGAGAACCGAATCAGTCTTCATATTTTTATTTTGTTCTCCTTTTCTTGCTGAGCTGATAATTTTGCAAATTTTCACCGTCTTGGAGCTTTATTCTTTTGGAAAATAGTTCAGAAAATAAAAAAAAACATATGGTACGTACACTTGTTTTGCTTTTTTCAGAATCAGATTACGATTCCCAAAACCAACACAGTGTCGCAAGTAGGGTTGTTAAACAAAAATGAAATTTTTTTTTTTTAAAAAAGTGATTAAAAAAAACAAAAATGCCGATTTTTTTTTTTAATTCGAAAAATTTTCCTCTAATATGCTCTGAAAACCTCAATTTTGGCACAATTTTTCGAAAGTTCAACAAAAATTTTCTTTGATTATACCTCGTAAAACCTTTGGCAGTCGATTTTGGACCGTTTTACCGACTGATTTTAGGCTTCGACAACATCTGCGATGAAGTTTTTGAGCGTCCCAAAGCTTAGCCTACCATTTCCGATGCAGATAAGGTGACGATCAGCCTCGCAGAGCGTCCGATTGTGCTCGCTGCACCGTTTGCAAGCGCTACGTTGTCTGGTTGCTGCTTCGTGTCGTGTCGTCGCGACACCATCAGAAGAATTGATCGAATTTCAAGGCGGTATGTTTGTCTTCACTTCAGCATTAGCTTAGCTGGGGACAATAAGTGACGTTTTGGAGGTCAAAACTCAAAACACAAGAAGAGGCATGGTGACGGTTTGGAAAAGGGGTAATTGAGGTCACCAAAACAAAATCTGCAAAGTTCCGCCATACGGGTGTCATTCGGGAGGCGCTTGCATATCATATGTGGTTCTTCGGACTCCCTGATTGATTTAGCACAACTTTGATTTTTGAAATTTTTAAAAAAAAAATTTAAAAAAAAAACAAAAATGACGATTTTTGTTTTTTTTAACAACCCTAGTCGCAAGTCGTCGTCGTCTCATATCGTATCATCAACAATCGTATCAACAATCAACCAAAGAAAAATCGAAAACATAACGAATTGAACGCTAAAAACCCGTAAAACAGCTGAAAATTTCAATTGGTACCGGATCGACCGAGTACCGGATCGACCTGGTACCGGATCGACCGCCCTAGAAAATTGCCAGGTACCGGATCGACCTACAGCCCTTTTTTCAATTTCAATTTTGTTTTTGCGATCACTCACGGATCAATCACTGCCACGCACGCCAGTCGCCAAATATCTTTTTTTTGTATCATTCATTCCGCAGGCAAGGTAAAAACGAACGTGCAGTTGACGAGACGACGGATAAGGGGACACAAGCAAAAGTGCAAGGACAGAAAAGAACGGTTCACTGCACTGTGCACTCGACGTTCGGCAGAGAGCAAAGGCGACCTAAAATTAATTTGATGGTGTATTTCCGTGGCCAGGGTCGCTCAGGATATGTGGTCGGTGTGCGTCGTCGCTCCGATGGCTCCAGGTTTCAGTTTGTGAACTTTTCTGTTTTGGTGTGTTGGCCTTTTCTCTTGTTCTTCTGGCTTTGCACTCGGGCTAGGTAAGTTTGTTTAAAAAATTGTTGAACTTGTCTCTAATGCAAGAAAAACATTTGTGGTTGCGTCGCGTGCATGGCCGTCGTTGTCGCAAAGTTTTGGCCATTTAGTTTTTGGTAATTTTGAATTTACCAAACCAAAAATCAGAATGCGAATAATTTGCTTGCTGGCTTGCTTGCCTGTGACAATAATCACGCGGCAGATGTTGATCCGAGCCAAATTCTTTTCTTTGTGTCCATTTGTCATTTGATAAAAAAAACTTTTTAAAAAAACGATTCAACGATTCAACGTTTATCGTACAAAAGTAGTTATACGATGCCGAAGCATCGAAACAGGTAATACCCGTTAGTACAAAATACAATAAAACAATCAATAACATCACGCATTCACCACCACACAAACAACACGATTTCTGCGTTTCTTCAGCGTCGTCTGGCGATTTCGATTGAATCGTCACCACAAGAACACCACCAACAACGTTGACAATTTGTCGCAAAACGTTCAAGTTGAAAACAACGTCAGTTTCGTTCGCGACGTCTGTCTGCCGTTGCTTGGCGCGCGTTTCGTGCGAGTCCCGCGACGCGTCCTGTTCACCAGAGAACAGGCGCATAAACTGCTTCAGGTGAGTGGAACAGGCCAAATTGGGCTCGGGGCAGTATTGCCCGTTTCCGCCGGAGATTGGCACTTTATGGTTTTCGGAACCGGCGCGCGACCAAATAAAAAAACACCGTGCATCACAATGGCACATACGATCCTATCCAATGAACGTTCTTTCGTCGCACGAGCCACGAAGCTGCTTCAAACTAGGGTTAGGGGAAAATCCGGATTTTTTTTAATTAAAAATTGTTTTAATTTTTTTACAAGTTAGGTTTGTTCGAAGCGTCTCGTCGAGCTGAGTTCAGCTAGACTATTTTCAGAACGATCCGGAAAACTATAAGAGCGAAAATCGTGTTTTATTGAAATTATGTCCATTTCATAGAGGGAAAGTTGCATTTTCAACAGTAAAACAGGACAATTTTTGACGTGTACTTAAATATTGAACCGTTCTTAGTTGTTCCTCTTCAGAAAATTACCAAAATTTGACTGTGTTCAAAAATTCCTGTTTGCTGTAGCTAAGTCGGCAACCCCTGTCGACCCGGTCGCCCCCCCCCCCCAAAACACTTACTTTCAGGTTCAACCAGCTATGCTATCTGCCACATGGCGAGAGCCCACTCTTCAAATCATCGTATCGAAAACACGTACCATGATTTCGCGATCACGTTGCGGGCAACTGACAGACGCAAGTTTACACGTTAGTTTAGCTCAGCACGCAAGTTTTAACATGTGGCCATGTTATCGGGTGTCTGAAAAACGGTCGTGTGATGTGGTATTAACCAACACCTCCGCTCCAAATTGTTTAACAATATATCGCACAACTCCATTGTAGACGTATAACATACGCCAATCAACAAGATATCATGTTCATCTCATGGCCTACCGACTGAAAAACATGTTCTAAGTTGCAAGAAAACGATTTCTGAAACGATATTTCAATTCAGTTAAGTCATTTCAATGCTAAAAATTGACTCTAGAAGTCATCCAAATCGAAAAACATGGAGTACGTCGGTCAAAATGACTAAATAATGACATTTACCTAAGCACACAAAGAAGTTGGGAAGAAAATTTGGTTTGAACTTTCAAAAAATTATGCCATAAATCAAATTTTCAGAGCAAAGTAGAAGAAAAATTTTTCAAATTTTTTTCAAGTTTGAAAAAAAATCCAAATTTTTTTTAACGAAAAAAAATTTTTCCAAGCCCCTAACCCTACTTCAAACCGATCAGCGCGCCAGTTGCAATTCAAACAGCCACGCAACAACATCGCGGTTCGCACTGTCCAGTTCTCCACGTGTGCACGTTTTTCTTTGCAGCTTCACAAATTCGCCGTCGGCGTCGACGTGGCGCTGTTCGCGGACGAAGAGGCGGAGTTGTGCGCGTTTGATGCGGCAAACAACAACAACAATGACAAAGATGTTTATTTCAACGATTTAGTGGAGGCACTGGAGATGGTTGACTGCACGACGCTGCCACGACGCCAGCCAATGACGACGGCAGCATCCGCCAATGCGTATCCAGTGGTCGCACTGGAACTGAAGCCGAAATATGCGATTCTGACGAGCGACTGGCTCGCGCAACAACACGACCGTGGCGGCGGCGTTCCAACGCTGAGCCACATTCCGCCGTATTGCGTGAATTGCCTGATGCAGATGGAACGTCTGTCGACCGGGGTCTTCGATCAGCTCTACGATTATTGCCCGATGGACTTGTTCTCTGGTGGGTCGGTGAGACTGTGGGCGCGTGGCAACCTGAAAACGTGGCCGGCTTTCTTTGAAGTTGGAACTGGTGGTTCTGGATGATGAATCCATAAATCGCCGCACAAATTCGATTTTTTTGACCACTCTGCTCTCCCGAGGCGCTTTCTCAGTTGTCACCAGAGCGACTTGTGTTGATTTTTGCTGAAGACCAACATTTTTCAGGTTTAGGAATAGAATTGAGCCGAGATTTTCGCTTTTCAACCTTCCATTTTTGCGGCAATTTCACGCCAACGCCGTTTAGACGATGTTGTGGCTTCTTCAGGAAATTGGAATCGAATGCTGTCCGCGTTGAAGGCGCTGATGGCCGTCCCACATCGTCATTTGAGGTATGACCAGTGTTGTGAAACTTATCAAAAAAATGTTTTTGTTTGCAGAACAATAATGTCAATCTCAAACGTCAGGTTGTTCGTAAACGGCCAACTGCAATTTGCCGATGGGTTTCGCAATTTAACGGATCAATTGTTGAGCAACAAAATCTTCGGATACGAGTCGAGTTCGAAACGTTCTGATCAACAGCATTTCATGTCGATGGATGAGTTCTTTGATATGGTATGCAGGAGGGGGAGATGTGACTGCTGGGCTGACACATTTCTGTCATTTTATTCCCACTTACCAATGAACCATTTTATACTGATTGGGATTTTTGTTTTTTTCGGTGTGGCAGTGATTGGTTGTGAATTGGAACTGCTTCATTGTCATTTGTCGTCACCCTCGTGGCCTGGTTGTTACGCGTTATCTGTGTCGTTAGACTCGTTGTCTGTGCGTTCGGGGATCGATGCATAAATAGGCACCTTATGACAGAGCAAACTCGATGGGCGCCCTACTCGACGGCGTTCTGTACGCTTTTTGGGTTAGCCCTGGCTAAAACATGCCTAAATGCCGTCCGTCCGTCGCACTGTCCTATCCATCGTATGACGGTGGTAATCACCAATTTCTGCGCCATTTTTGGCCTGGCGAAACGGGCTATGCGAAAATGCGCCGCTTGCAACAATGCCAATACCGATCAGCACTCGCTGCTGCAGTTTGTATCAGCGACTTGATGCGTTCTGAACAGAAAATCTGCACAAAGTTGGATGGACATTTCATCGAAGCTGTTCTCACCAAACACTGCAACTGCCCCCGTATTCCAGATTCTTTGCCTCTTCACGGGTCATTCGCAGCGACCAAGCGATCACCCCGATTCTTCGAGTTCAATGTTTCTCGAACATTCGATCGCCCATCGTCTTCTGGCCGCACAGGCACTTGACCGCATTGGACTGCTTCGTGCTATCGAGTTCCACGAACTGGGCTCGCCAACTAAAGAGCAGGAACTGGTTGGTAAACGGTTTTTATTTTGTGTGGTTTTGGTGTGTGTGTGCTTTGGCAAAGCAGATTGAAAATGCAGCAATCACCATCATTGGTAAATGGAGAAATCTAAAATTGTCTAAGTGACTCTGCCGTATCTCGAGCGAGGACTTGTGTAACTTCAGCAATTTTGAATTACTGTCTCCAGCATGTAACTGATCTATGCGTGCATTGAATGGCAGAACTAGAAACAAACAAATCATAATGGTGCACTGTATCCCCAACTGCTATGTACCGAACTTCAAAAAAACCGTCGAATCTGTAGTTGCATGAAACGTATCGTTCAGGCACTCCGGGATTATCTGACCGCAGCAACGTTCAAAGATTGCTCGCTGATGTTCACGATGCAGTTGCTGGCGGACGAAAACGACACAACGCAACCAAAAGAAACGCCATCATTGAACGCCTCTGCTGCGACTGCCAACGGCATTGTTCAAACGTGCACCTCAAGCGAAAACGGCGACATGTACAACGTCAGCGCGGCCGAAAACGCACTGAACAACAACCGCTTGTCGGTGATCACAAGTCGTTCCGGACATCGATTCGTGAACGCGGTTTCCGTGGTCGATTTAGATTTGAAATCAGCCCGAAAGCTACGCCCGAATTATGAGCGGTTGATGCGCGGAGTGAGATACGCGCGGCAATTTGAAGCGGATTATGCCAAGTTTAGAGCGCCCTGCCGCCGTCTTAACTGTTGATGTTGCGTGATTGACGTTAGTCGGAGTTGATTGGTTACATTTGTATTAGGCGTACTGATTGGTTGGTTACTCCGCCAATTAGCATGATAGCGTTTTTTATGGAATCACAGCGGGTCCCCGCAAGCATCACTTGGCGCATTTCATTGCTGGCATCCCAATTAGTATTTTTAGGTTGGGGTTCGCATTGTTTCTTGTTTTAACTCAGCGGCTATGAGGCTTTTCCTATTCACAATGCTCAGCTGTTTTCTCTTGTGTCAAACCAACATATCTTGTTGGGCTTTATACGCATTTTTTATTTGTTTGTTTTGGTTGCTCAATGTGTGATTGGAATTCCTCAAAACAATCGTCAAATATGATTTCGATTTTTTTGCCTTCAGTAGAGAATTTTATATTCCAGTTATAGTCTGTCAGTTTTTATCTGATAGCCGTTCTTTTTGCAGCTTTATACTAGTACAGTTTTAGTGCTTTTGTGGTAGTGTGTGATTATAGTAGCTTTTTAAAAGTTTCACTCACTGGAGTGTTTGAAAAAAAAAACTGTAAAGCGCTTTCATGAAGTTGTATAGATATTTATTTAGTGACGCGTAGCGGTTTGTTGTTGTTGTTGTTATAATTTTTAGGCGATGTTTTCAGCCAGGGCTAACCCAGAGAAGCGTACAGAACGCCATTGAGTAGGGCGCCCATCGAGTTTTCTCTGTCATTAAGTGCGTATACAGCCCTCGGCGGGCTCGATCCGCCGAGCGCACAGACAAGAGTCTAACACACTGCCACCAGGCCACGAGCGGTGTTACGTACATACAACATAGCTACGCGGTCACTAAATACCGCTTCATGAATGCACCTTAAATGGTTGGTATTCAAGTCAATTCAAATAATCGAATCCATCTTTGATGTCTATTTTTTCGTTAGAGTTCAGACTGTTGTCAATGTTTTTTGCGTGTACTGTGTACTAACAATTGAAACAAATCGCCTCAAAAACGCGTGCTTGCATTGCAACACGTGGTGCTATCAAATGACGTGACGCTGAAACAAACCATTGAAATGTCATTTTTAATCGCCGACGGTGCAGGAAAACGGAACTATGAGGCAGGTTGTCGCGTCGCTGTGTGTGGTGTTTCCAGCCATGCGCGCAATATATTGATGCCGTTTCAAGGAGGCGGCGAAATTTTATTGACACTATTGCGGTAAAAAGCGCGGATAATTTGGGCTTGACCGGATGCAGTCATTCTGAAACGAGTGAACCCAGCCGTGTTATGCGCAGTTTCAATATTTTTATCATGCGG
>JASANC010004306.1:0-19360 GCA_030248135.1 Theristus sp. LFF4_11
CCGGGGTAGGGTTGTTAAACAGAAATTTTTTTTAAAGTGATTAAAAAAAACAAAAATGCCAGATTTTTTTTTTAATTCTAAAAATTTTCCTCTAATATGCTCTGAAAAACCTCAATTTTGGCACAATTTTTCGAAAGGTCAACAAAAATTTTCTTTGATTATACCTCGTAAAACCTTTGAACTCGTTTGGGCCGTTTTACCGACTGATTTTAGGCTTCGACAACATCTGCGATGAAGTTTTTGTGACGTTCCAAAGCTTAGCCTGCCATTTCCGATGCAGATAAGGTGACGATTCGCCTCGCAGAGCGTCCGATTGTGCTCGCTGCTCCGTTTGCAAGCGCTACGTTGTCTGGTTGCTGCTTCGTGTCGTGTCGTCGCGACACCATCAGAAGAATTGATCGAATTTCAAGGCGGTATGTTGGTCTTCACTTTAGCATTAGCTTAGCTGGGGACAATTAGTGACGTTTTGGAGGTCAAAACACAAGAAGAGGCATGGTGACGGTGGGGGGGGGAAATGTGGGGGGATATTGATTTGTTTTGGGATTTTTTGAGGGGGGTGGTGCTTGTTTGGGCCCACGGTACTGCCCCCGAGCCCCCCCCTCAAAATTTTCCAGCTGTCTATCTATCTGGAAAATTGGTACTTGGTCAACTTTGCCACTAGAAAGGGGCCGCATCTTTGCCACTGGTATATAACTGCTAATAATCGCAACTTTGCCACTACAGGGTGTTGAAATTTACAGCACTGAAATAAATTGTTTGTAAGAATAAATGAAGTGTCGAATTGGTAAACAGAAATAGGACGAAGGTCCCACTCCCACCTGCGCTGATTTCAGAGCTACTTAAAGCCGTGTGTTTCGGGTGCTTTTTTCCTTAATAAAAGGCTTGCGAAGCCTTAGGTAACCTACAGAAGTCGGTTGCCAATACAAGTGAATTGTGCAATCAAAACAACGTCGCACAACTGAGCAATGAAGATGTTCAGTGGGTGTCCTAAGGCTTCGCGACCTTAATTGGAGTCATGTCGTGTAAGAACGTGTCAAGTCCATTTGCGTAAGCTTTTCTGATGTAAGTTTGCCTAACACTGACAGTGACTGCTCGTTACGATCAGTGAATCATTTGATTTGTTTGCTACATAATATGACAACATCTGACTACAAGTAAATCGAATGAAAACAAATACAAAACCGTTTATTTCAGTGTTCTTTAATGCGGCTGTCAGAAATAGCAGAATTGCGTGAAAGCAACAAACACCCTGTAGTGGCAAAGTTGCGGCTGCATCTTATAACGTGCATTGTTTGTGGCAAAGTTGCATACATGCAGACGCAATTACCAGCAGTTATACCAGTGGCAAAGATGCGGCCTTTTTTAGTGGCAAAGTTGACACACAATCGTCCTACGCCATAGTTGTTCCAGAGCCGAGGGGTCATAGTTGTTCCAAAGCCGAGGGGTTGGGGGGGGGCCGATATAGTTAGCTGGAGCAAATTTTCCGATTGTGTGTCAACTTTGCCACTAAAAAAGGCCGCATCTTTGCCACTGGTATAACTGCTGGTAATTGCGTCTGCATGTATGCAACTTTGCCACAAACAATGCACGTTTTGTTTTGTGAAAAGTTGCTGCCGCTATGGATATCGGCCCCCCCCCCCAACCCCTCGGCTTTGGAACAACTATGACCCCTCGGCTCTGGAACAACTATGGCGTAGGACAGTTGTTTTAGGGGGGGGGCCTGGGCATAGTTGTTCCAGAGCCGAGGGGTTGGGGGGGGCCGATAGAGATAGCTGGAGCAACTTTTCCAGATAGATAGATAGCTGGAAAATTTTGGGGGGGGCGCGGGGCGGGGGGGGGTCATGTGACTTTGGGGGGGCCGGTCAAAATTTTGAAATTAGATAGATAGATAGCTAAAACGCTAAGAAGCTATAAAAACAGCTAAATAAGGCTTAAAGCTGAGCCGAAAAATGTTCTCTGATAGAGATAGATTCGTAAATTTGGGGGGGGGGCCCCCCAAGCCCCCCTGGAACAACTATGGGCCTGGGGGGCCGCCCCCCCCCCAAAAAATTTTTTCGAATCTATCTCTATCAGAAAGGTTTTTTCGGCTCAGCTATTATCTATCTAAAAAATTTCTTAGCCAGCTATCTATCTGAAAATTTTTGTCTTCGAAGACCAATTTTTGACCAAAATTGACCATTTTTGCTCGAAATTTTTGAAAATTTCGCTAATTTTAATTAAAATACGCGTTTATACTTGATTTTGTAGCATGTTTTAAGCATTATTTAGCTGTTTTTATAGCTTTTTAGCGTTTTAGCTATCTATCTATCAAATTTCAAAATTTTGACCGCCCCCCCCCAAAGTCACATGCCCCCCCGCGGCCCCCCCAAAATTTTCCAGCTATCTATCTGTTTGGAAAATTTGCTCCAGCTGTCTATATCGCCCCCCCCAACCCCCCGGCTCTGGAACAACTCTGGCGTAGGAGAACATAATTTGATCTAATTACGTCTGTTTGTCATTTGTAATTAGGTAATTTACATGGTAATTTTTCGAAAGTTCAACAAAAATTTTCTTTGACACCTAGTAAAACCGTCAGCCAGCAGTCGATTTTGGACCGTTTTACCGACTGATTTCAGGCTTCGAAAACATCTGCGATGAAGTTTTTGAGCGTCCCAAAGATTGGCTTACCATTTCCGATGCAGATAAGTTAACGTTGACGATTCGCCTCGCAATCAGTACCGAAGGCGAAAGCAAATTTTCGAGGGGGGGGTGACGTCACGTGGGGGGGTGCCGAAAATTTTTTAGTGGGGGTGTCAGTCATGGTACAGTGACACCTAGGGTTGTTAAAAAAACAAAAATTGTCATTTTTTTAATTTCAAAAATCAAAGTTGTGCTAAATCAATCAGGGAGTTCGAAGAACCACATATGATATGCAAGCGCCTTCGGAATGACTCCCGTATGGCGGAACTTTGGAGATGGTGACCTCAATTACCCCTTTTCTAAACCGTTACCATGCCTCTTATAGTGTTTTGACCCCCAAAACGTCACTAATTGTCCCCAGCCCAAATGAAAATACACATACCGGCTTGAAATTCGATTAATTCTGATGATGTGTCGCGACGGCAGGACACGAAACAGCGACCAGACAACGTAACGCTTGCAAACGGAGCAGCTCGGACGCTCAAATTTAGATTGCGAGGCGAATCGTCACCTTATCTGCATCGGAAAAGGTAAGCCAACCTTTGGGACGCTCAAAAACTTTGACTTTAGCCTAGCACAAACAGTGGCGGTGCTGGCTTACCAGTTGGCGATTCTCGGGTTGACCGTGATGGCAGAAAATGTGCATCAAACAGTGACAAAAATGTGATACGGGGGGGGGAAAGAGAACGTGCAGTTGGCTGGCGCTAAAAAGAGTGGGCAAAAAAGAGGGCCGTGTGTAGCAGTATTTAGACCCAGGAGACCGAAAAAAACAAAAATATCCGTGGTGGTTGCGGTGCAGAAAAAACAAAGACCCTCTCAATGTGAGAACAAACGCACCAACACGAGAATACTGTTTTGCACGATAGCGCCGAAGGTAAGTTGGGAACTGACAATTCCGCCAAGAAGGCGAGGCCGACAAACAACGAACGGGTCAACAAAAAATGAGTAACAGTGACAGTGATTGTGATTCTTTGAATGTGACTACACAATTGATGCAAATGATGATGGAACAGCGTCAACAGAATGCTTTGTTGGTGACGGTGGTGCAAAGTCTGTGTGACAAGTTGAGTCAATTGAATTCGCCTGTGCAGGAACATTTGAGCCAATCAGGTAGCACCGACAGTGAGTGTGCGACGAGTGGGAATCGAAATGTGCACTCAGTCAGAGTCAGTCATGCAGGTGCGTGTGGGTTAGATGGTCAGCAAAACACTCAGCGCAGTCAGAATTTGAGTAACGAAATGTTGTTGTGTTTGCTCTCAGGTCAGTTTGAGAAATTTGATCCATCCAAGCACAAAAACTTCAAGGCGTGGTTTGTGAGTTTGAAGAACAGGTTGAAAATGTGTAATGCGCCAGAGGATGTGGCCGTAGAACATGTGCGGTATTGTCTGGAAAATGAGGCGCAGAGTGCATTTGACCAACAGCCAGAACAAGTGCGCAATAATCTCAGTCAGATCTACCAGTATCTCGAGCAAACTTATGGACCGCGAAACGAGAAATTTGCAGCAGTTGCCATTTTTGAAGCGCGCAGAGAGAAAGACGAACCGATTCATGTGTATTCTAATCGTTTAAAGCGACTTTTGTGGTGAGCCGACTGAAGAACACGCGCCAAGGCGGTCATCGTGACCGACCTGCGGCTTCTGAGGAGTCAGGTTGCTGCTGTTGTGTGTGGTGATTGTTTTGTTGTCGCTTTATGCCCAAAGAGGTGCGACTTAAAAAGTGAAGAACTGATATAATGGCCGATGAACCGTGTGGTCTTGGCAAAGATGGCAGAGTTATTTGGTGCAAAGAAGAATTCTGGTTTGAATATAGCTACGGTGAAGATATGGCGTTGATTCGATACAACTGTTGTTCAGAAGAAGAGAAAAGGGTGATCAACTGCTACGCCAACAACTACATGCGCGAAGTGGAAGTAGGATTGCGGTGGTTCGTCCCGTTCTATGATTTTGTTGCGTGGACCATGCCGAGAATGATGGCAGCAGAAAAAGAAAATGAGAAACAACGAGCAACAAAAGTAACCTTGAAAGTGACGAAGAGTAAAGTTCAGCGAATAAAAAGGAAGAAACCGTTGCCGAAGAAGATTGTAGCAGTGAAGATTAGAGAAAGGAAAGTGAATAAAGTCGTGAAGAAAAAGAAGTTTGAACCAATGGAAGCCAAGGAATCGTCAGTTGTGCAAGAAGTGAAGTCAGTGAAGAAGATTGAAGTAGCGTCGGTGGAAGTTCAGAGTACGGTGAAAATAGAAACAGCGAAGTTAGAAGAGGTGGCTCCTGCTAAAAGTCGGAAGTGTGAAAAGGCCCAGAAGATCAGTTTACCCCCTCCTATTGAACCCCCATCTCCACGTATTCTCTTTCGTCGAGTCGGCTTTGTTGATGTGCAACGGCAAGTGTGGCAGCGTGAGCAGCAACCGTGTTGTCGGTCGATTGGGCAGCGCTGTCATGATGTTCGTTCAGTTGATGTGGTCCAGCCGTGGCAATGTGGCGTGGCGCGATGTGTTCAAAAGGCAGTGTCAATTCGGGCGTCACGTTCGCGGTTCAGGCATTCGGTCGCCAACGATGTTGATCAACGTTCCGTGCACATCGCCGCATACGTTGTTGTTGATGGGTCGGCACGTTCGGTCGTCAGCGTTGAAATCACCAACAATTATAAGTGACTATGAAAGAATCAAAGTGACCAAGAATGACAATTTACCTCCATGATCATATTATTACTTTTTCAATGTCAACTGCTTTTCCTTCTTTGCTCGTTGAGGAGGGAGAAGTAGATAATATGCGATTATTCATGTGGTCTGTGATATATAACCGTGCTTTTGTATTGTCCAAGGGGAGTTAGGAGTTAGATAGTTTCGTACAGACATAAATCTTTTGTTTATCTTTTCGCGTGAAGAAGGCGGAGTAATGTTGAATGATGCGTGGAAAAGCCGCACAGCTGAAAAAGTTGTTTCGCGCCCGAACGCAGTTTGAATACGAAACAAAGAAAATTTATTTAGTCAGAAAAGATTCTGATTAGTGTTTTCCCAATTTCTTGCAAAAAAATACCGTCAGAATACGTTAATTTTTGCTGATTTCAAATTGCCGCGCAGCCAGAAACATTTTCTCTTCTGTGCGTGCAAACGCATATTGGGTCACGTTTAATAAGAAAGATAATACTCGTTCGTACCACACTCGTGCGCTCGTTTGTGCTTTGTGTTTTGTTTAGTGCTAGTTTGTTTTGTTGTCATGTGTCCAGATCCCAGTTTTGTTTATTTTGTGATTATCTGTATGCTGTTGTGGTTAGTAATGGGTCAGGTCGTTTGCATATCTATTATTTTCGGCGGAAGAATCTATTTACCGTATTTTGGAAATTTTTCACTATGACTGTTCATTATCATTTTTATCGTTTTTGTCTGATTCCTCAGTCTTTGAAACTTCAGTATGATCGGCACTTTCTGTTGATTGTTGCGTGGAGGCTCCCATGGTGTCGGCCGATTTTGATGAGTCCACGTCTTCATTTTGGCCACCTCGAATCGGTGTGCTAAAACAGTGTCATTTTGTTCTTTTCCTTTTTTGCACTGTCTTTGTCAAAAAGATTGTCGACACAATGCACAAAATGGTTACTTTCAGTGAAGGCAACTTTCGAGTCACCAAAGTCAATGACGGAACTGATTTTCAAAATAATTGATGTTAAAAAAGTGGAGGGGGCAAGTAAATCGTGCTTCACGTACTGTGGTATGACGTAGCAGATGAATCCCTGTGCGGCGTACTTGACTTTCAAACCTCTGATGGCTGGTGTCCGTTTGGGTTTTGATTTGGATTGGGCGTCTGGTAAATGCGAACTGTTGGACTGGCCGGAACGCTGCGTTGACTCGTCAGGTGAGCCAGGAGGCGTTGAATCAGGTGCACTGTGTTTCATTGGTTCAATCACTGACTGCAATAACATGTAATGTCAATGCGTATATGGTGTTGAACTTAAAAAAACTGGTTGTAATTCATGTTTTGATCTGTGAACAATCATGTCTTTTTATGAAATACCAACAACGATGTGTACCTTGTCGGAGCGTTTTACTTGTAAACTGAGTAGGTTACCTTGCGACAGCTTGTCTCAGCACGAAAAACGGGCAAGCCGATTTGCTGTCGGTTGTGCTGCCATCGGCTTCTCATGTCCGCCTCCGGATTCTCGTCTTCAACTGACGGCAGCTTAGCACGTTCGATCACCCGCTTCGACGGTTTCATCTTTTTTGTTCGTTTGCAACAGAATAGCAGTGGCACGGACATCAGCGTCACAGTCAGCAGCAGCGCCACAACTATTGTCGTTGCCGCTATGAATGGGCATGAGGTAAACAACATGATGATTTCAATGGGCTTTTGTTTGCGAACCAGTGAAAGCAAGGATAACAACTAGAAACAATGTATTTCAGTTATGTGTAAAAAATGCGGTTACTAAATTTGTCACTTTCAAATTCATATATACAGTCGAACTCTAAATTATAGGGAATCAGCTTGCCGGTATTTCTGGTTGGTGATCACGTGATGCATGTTTTTGCCCAAGTTTACTACAACTGCAGTTTTACTACCTACTGCATTGCATTTCATTCATTCATGAAAACGTCATTCAGACGAACAGATACAGATTTCGTCACTATCTGTCATATCTTATTTGTGAACACACAAAAACATTGAAAATTTGACAATAAATTATTCACTTAATAGTGTTTTGCATGCGCAATGAGTAAACGAATGTCTGCTCATTTGGATGTTTTGGCGTTAACGGAAGAATGTCATCACTATGTGCCATCGACCATGCACTTTTAAACTGTGTCAGTGTTGCAAACGGGAAAACCATAAGCAAACAAAAGAAACGAACATGCAAACAAACTGCGAGTAAAACGTCTGCATCACACTTCGGTCGTCGGCCGATCCGACTGCCACAACGAACGACACTGGTGTCCATTATTCAATGCGCAAAATACTGTGCGATCGTGTGCAATAGGATTATAATCGATTGGTTACTGTCTGTAGCCATAACTGCGTGCATCCGTATAAAATAAAAAAATTAGGAAGCAATGAGAACTGTGAAACACAATCATTTTTTCACCCAGCTGAAATGCACACCCATGCCAGAATAAAAAAATTTGTTTTAGAATGCGTTGCTTCTAAATTTTGCCGAAGGTTGCATTTTTTTTCTCAAATGTGTGAAATCACAAACTTTCACAAAACACAATAAAACCATGATGTCAATTATGCGCACAACGCCTACCTTCAATCGGTGTGGCTGTGTTCCCAATCCACTACCATTCAAACCGTCAGCTTTGAATCGTGCTCGGGCCTCGGGTATAGCATAGTCAGATTTTAATGGTGATTCATGCATGTGCAAATGATGTACGCACGTTTAGGAGGCTTCTGCCTGGTCTTGTCGCTCGGCCCGTCGACCTCACTGGTTCATGCGCGTACTTTGCATGTCTGTAGTTTCATTGCAGACAATCGATGACAGACAACACAAGAAAGAGAGCCTATTGACTGCAACACACGTACGTGCATGCATGTGTCCATTTGCACACGCATAAAAGATACGCACAACACAAAGCGCGCAACGGTGAGACAAACTCATATTTTCACAGATTTCTTGATACGATATCCCCATTGAGAAAGCTTCCCGCCCAGCTGCATGTCTGTAATTTTCAGAACAGCAAGAAGTATAACAATTGAGGTCGCTGCAAAGCATCTCACATGCAGTGTCTAAAGGGCGTTTCTCAGGTTGCGTTGGTCACTTTTGTTCTGAACGGCTGGACGCAAACCGTGCATCAGTGGGCAATTGTCAAGTGCACCGTGTCATGGTGTTATAACGATCCAATGCATCTGCTGTCATTTACAAATCCGCTCTGCATAATCGAATGCACATTCTGTATTCAGAGTGTCCATGCGCATGACCGAAAATGTCAGTCGATTCGATACCGCACGCATGGACTTGAATCATTTCATCGTGTTAACTGCTGGTGGTTTTGTAACGAACGACATGTGAACGTGGGCAAGGCAGTGCAGCGCTGGCTGTGCATGTTTGTGTGTGCCAGCTTGCAGATGTAGCTAACATGGCCGTGTGCTGGCTGCCTGTACGCGCCTTGTGTCCTGCTTTGTGTGTTCGTTTCACTGTGTGCCTCTATGGTCGTTTAGTTCAGAGGCGCTCTGCAGCAAGCAACCAGCACAGACTACACACGTTCAGCTTATATTATTGATGCTGTACTCTTTTGCTCTGTGCCTGTCTTATCGGCTGCAGACACATTCAGATACAGCGCTGTATTTTGTTTGCTTCATTCAGTCAACCAAAAATACATACAGCGTGTATGTGCGTCTCTGTGGTTGTTGTCGATGTTGTTGTGTGCTGCGTGGCCAGAGTGGACAAGGCTGAGATGACGCTGTGCCCGTTTTTGTAAAATGCTTTCAGTGCAGCGCCCATCAAGCGCCAGCATCGTTCATGTGTTCGGTTGCAGCCCAGCGCAACTCGTTTTGTGCTTCTTCATGTTTTCTGGTGCGTCTGCATCACTGCATTCACGTGTTCCCTCCAATGATGGCTTGTTTATTGAGCTTATTTTTTGTGCTTTGCGACCACGACGTATACGGAGAAAGCGTAAGCAAGCAAGCATAAACAGTCCACTGCAGTTCACATTCACAATCATAACTCAGGCTTGGTTTCAGTTGGTGCCGTCTTGCCTGTCCCGTCGTCGGTCATACATGTCTGCGTTGCGGTGTGTTTACTGCACTGCACTTTTGTGATACGTGCTTTATGTTCATTTTTATCATCTCTCAACAAAACTATCTGCACTTGCACGCTAACGACAACGTGTACTTTTGTGTCCATTCATGTTGTGCTGCAGCTGACGATTCATTGCTGCGGTCCCGGGTGTCTGCTGGAGTCTGTTCGTTCGTAACGCGTTCCCGTCGCGCGTCCATTTCCATCAATCAATGTGCTCTTACTGTATCACACGTTTTTCATCGTTACACTATCACCATCCGGTGTTGGGCGTTTTGTTCTTGTCTCGTTTTTGGTTGCCTCGTTAAGACATATGAGCAGCACAACGATGGTTTAGTTTTTAGTTTAATTCGGACTCGGAGAACGTGAGAAAGTTGGTTCAAGGCGCATAGCACGTGTCTGCTGCATTGCACCGCAAAATTTGTCAATGCCTTTCTTTCGTTTCATCAATTTAGTCGAACCTTAAAATCGTTTTTTCATTGCAATTAGAAAAAATCCAATGAAATTTTCCTCTCAAATAAACGCGTATTTTACTTAACATTAGCGAAATTTTGCCGCCCCCCCCCACTTCCGTAGAACAACTATGGCGCCAGAACAGACGCGATCTTTGCTCGAAATTCTTACAAACGTCCTTAAATTTATGCGCTTTTATACTTAACTTTGGCATATTTTAACATAATTTTATTGCTTTTGAACGTTTTACCTGTCTACCTATCAAATTTCAAAATTTTGACCGCCGCCACCATCCCCTTGGCCCGGCACCGAAAGTCACTTGCCCCCCCCCCCCGCGAAGCGGTCCCCAAAATTTAGTAGCGATCTTGCTTGATCCATATCCCCCTTCCCCCAGGCCCCAACACCCCAGCTCTAAAACCACCTCTTATTAAAATTAGGGTTGTTAATAGGGTTGTTAAACAAAAATCAAATTTTTTTTAAAAAAAGGTGATTAAAAAAACAAAAATGCCGATTTTTTTAATTCGAAAATTGTTCCTCTAACATACTCTGAAAATCTCAATTTTAGCACAATTTTTTGAAAGTTCAACAAAAATTTTCTTTGATATTACCTCGTAAAACAGTCCATTTTGAACCGTTTTACCGACTGATTTCAGGCTTCAACAACATCTGCGATAAAGTTTTTAAGCGTCCCAAAGATTGGCTTACCATTTCCGATGCAGATAAGGTGACGATTCGCCTCGCAATCAAAATTTGAGCGTCCGAGCTGCTCCGTTTGCAAGCGTTACGTTGTCTGGTTGCTGTTTCGTGTCCTGCTGTCGCGACACATCATCAGAATTGATCGAATTTCAAGCCGGTATGGGTATTTTCACTTGGGCTGGGGACAATTAGTGACGTTATGGGGGTCAAAACACAAGAAGAGGTGTGGTAACCAGTACCGTGGGCCCAAAAAAATTTCGAAGGGGGGGGGGTATGGTGCCGTGGGGGGGGGGAGCCGACCAAAAAGTGAGTGGGGGGGGTCCAAACTATGGTAACGTGGGACCCCCCATGGGGGTCACATGGGGGGGGCATTTTTTCAAAATTTTCTGTGGGGGGTCCACCCGTGTACCCCCCTCCCCCCTTTACCTCGACACGGGTACGAGACTCCCCCCACCCCCCCCCCCCCTCCGCGAGAACACGGGATCGCACCCCCCTCACGGTGGTCAATCTCATCTCAATTTTTTCCAAAAATACCGTAATTTTTGCATTTTTCTTGACGTTTGTGTCTGTCCCTGCATAGATTTTGTTGTTTCTGACCAAACAAGCAGCTTGTTTGCACAAAATATTCTGTATTTTACAAGAATTTCTGTGTTTTTCTAAGGCAAAAATTTGGTATTACCCGTGCGATTCCGTGCACCCCCCCTCACGAAATTTTTTTGCCAGTGCACCCCCCCTCAGGAAAATTTGCTGCCCGTGCACACCCCCCCCCTCACCGAGAAGGCACCTGACCCCCCCCCCCTCTAAAATTAGGCAAACACCCCCCCTCACCCGAGGTCCCGCTTTCGCTACTGCACCCCATGATATTTTTTTCGCTTAAATTTTGAAGGGAAAACGCTAAATTTTGCTGCAAAATCTTTGAAATTACAATGAAGATGGTCAAGTTATCATATATTCAGCTTATATTATAGACTTTATAGACAAAAAATCATGATTTTCAAAAAAAAATTTGGGGTGTGCAGAAAATTTGGGGGGGGGTCTCCGCCAGACAAAATTACATGGGGGGGGGGGCAGTAGCGAAAGCGGGACCTCGGGTGAGGGGGGGTGTTTGCCTAATTTTAGAGGGGGGGTCAGGTGCCTTCTCGGTGAGGGGGGGGGGTGCACGGGCAGCAAATTTTCCTGAGGGGGGGTGCATAGGGTTGTTAAAAAAAACAAAAATCGTCATTTTTGTTTTTTTTTTTGAAAAGAAAAATTTAAAAAAAAATTTCAAAAATCAAAGTTGTGCTAAATCAATCAGGGAGTTCGAAGAACCACATATGATATGCAAGCGCCTCCGGAATGACTCCCGTATGGCGGAACTTTAGAGATTTTGTTTTGGTGACCTCAATTACCCCTTTTCCAAACCGTTACCATGCCTCTTCTAGTGTTTTGACCCCCAAAACGTCACTTATTGTCCCCAGCCCAAGTGAAAATACACATACCGGCTTAAAATTCGATCAAATCTGATGATGTGTCGCGACGGCAGGACACGAAACGGCAACCAGACAACGTAACGATTGCAAACGGAGCAGCTTGGACGCTCAAATTTAGTTTGCGAGGCGAATCGTCAGCTTATCTGCATCGGAAATGGTAAGCCAACCTTTGGGACGCTCAAAAACTTCATCGCAGATGTTGTATAAGCCTGAAATCAGTCGGTAAAACGGTCCAAAATGGACTGCTAAAGGTTTTACGAGGTAATATCAAAGAAAATTTTTGTTGAACTTTCGAAAAATTGTGCCAAAATTGAGGTTTTCAGAGCATATTAGAGAAAAAAATTTCGAATTTTAAAAAAAAATCGGCATTTTTGTTTTTTTTAATCACTTTTTTTTAAATTTGATTTTTGTTTAACAACCCTAGGGGTGCACTGGCAGAAAAATTTCGTGAGGGGGGGGTGCACCGGATCGCACGGGTAATACCAAATTTTTGCCTTAGTAAAACACAGAAATTCTTGTAAAATACAGAATATTTTGTGCAAACAAGCTGCTTGTTTGGTCAGAAACAACAAAATCTATGCAGGGACAGACACAAACGTCAAGAAAAATGCCAAAATTACGGTATTTTTGGAAAAAATTGAGATGAGATTGACCACCGTGAGGGGGGGTGTGCGATCCCGTGTTTTCGCGCGGAGGGGGGTGGGGGTCTAGTACCCGTGTCGAGGTAAAGGGGGGGGGAGGGGGGTACACGGGTATCTGCCCGTGCACGGGCAGGATTTTCGGCTGAGGGGCGGGGGGGGGCACCCCCCCACCCCCCCGCACTTTCGCTACGTAATGCATCATTATTAAAACAGCTGCATCTGCAGTTCCGGTGCTCCTCCTCCATAACACAGGAAAGAAAAAAATGCAAAAACTAAATTGATCATTTTCACCTTCTCAAAAAGGCTTGGCTTAGGATTAGGATTAGGTTTACGATTAGGAACCTACAACGACTCATTACCAGCAACCTCAGATCAAAAATCAAAAAAATCACTTTTAAGAATGTATAGTCCAGGACCGTGGGCGAGGGGGGGGGGTGGGGGGGTACACCCTCCCCAGAGCACCAGAGACCGTCGGGTGGGGTGGGGGGGTGGGGCGGCACCGTGCCACCCCCCCTAAAAAACCGGGCCCCCCCCCCCCCATCGGACCCCCCCTCGAAAATTTGGCCGACACCCCCCCCCCCACCCCCCATGAAATTTTGTCTGGCGGTGACCCCCCCCCCCAAAAAATTTTTCGTACACCCTAAAATTTTTTTCGAAAATCATGATTTTTTGTCTATAAAGTCCATAATATAAGCTGAATATATGATAACTTGACCATCTTCATTGTAATTTCAACGATTTTGCAGCAAAGTTTAGCGTTTTTCCTTCAAAATTTAAGCGAAAAATTATCATGGGGGGGTGGGGGGGTGGACCCCCCACAGAAAATTTTAAAAAAATGCACCCCCCATGGGACCCCCATGGGGGGGGTCCCACGTTACCATAGGTTGGACCCCCCCCTCACTTTTTGGTCGGCACCCCCCCCCCCCACGGTACCATACCCCCCCCTTCGAAAATTGGTTTGGGCCCACGGTACTGATGTATACAAATCCTTTCGCTACTGGGGGGGGGGGGTGGGGGGTGTCGGCCAAATTTTCGAGGGGGGGTCCGATGGGGGGGGGGGGGGGCCCGGTTTTCGGGGGGGCCACACGCCCCCCCACCCCCCCCCCCCGCCCACGGTACTGGTGGTAACGGTTTGGAAAAGGGGCAAATGAGGTCACCCAAACAAAATCTGGAAAGTTCCGCCATACGGGAGTCATTCCGGAGGCGATTGCACATCAAAGGTGGTTCTTCGAACTCCCTGGTTAATTTAGCACAACTTTGATTTTTGAAATTAAAAAAAAAAATTTTAAACAAAAATGACGATTTTGTTTTTTAACAACCCCATAGCATAGTTGTTCCAGAGCCGAGGGGTTGGGGGAGGCCGATATAGATAGCTGGAGCAAACTTTCCAGATAGATAGATAGCTGGTAAATTTTGGGGGGGCCGCGGGGGGGGCATGTGACTTTGGGGGGGCCGGTCAAAATTTTGAAATTTGATAGATAGATAGCTAAAACGCTAAAAGGCTATAAAAACAGCAAAATAATGCTAAAAATACACTAAAAATCAAGTATAAACGCGTATTTT
This sequence comes from Theristus sp. LFF4_11, assembly GCA_030248135.1. Classification (NCBI taxonomy): domain Eukaryota; kingdom Metazoa; phylum Nematoda; class Chromadorea; order Monhysterida; family Xyalidae; genus Theristus; species Theristus sp. LFF4_11. The sequence continues at coordinate 14,219 of JASANC010004306.1, forward strand.
ACCTAAAATTAGCGAAATTTTCAAGAATTACGAGCAAAAATGGTCAATTTTGGTCAAAAATTAACTTATTTTATGTCTTCGAAGACAAAAATTTTCAGATAGATAGCTGGCTGAAAATTTTTTTCAGATAGATAATAGCTGAGCCGAAAAAACCTGTTTGATAGAGATAGATTCGAAAATTTTTGGGGGGGCCGCCCCCCCCCCCAGGCCCCCCCCCTAGAACAACTATGCCCCATAGTTGTTCTAGGGGGAGGGGGCTGGGGGGGCCGGCGCGACCCCCACAAAAAATTTTCTAATCTATCTCTATCAAACAGGTTTTTTCGACTCAGCTATTATCTATCTAAAAAAATTTCAGCCAGCTATCTATCTGAAATTTTTTGTCTTCGAAGACATAAAATGAGTCAATTTTTGACCAAAATTGACCATTTTTGCTCGTAATTGTTGAAAATTTTGCTAATTTTAGGTAAAATACGCGTTTATACTCGATTTTTAGTGTATTTTTAGCATTATTTTGCTGTTTTTATAGCTTTTTAGCGTTTTAGCTATCTGTCTATCAAATTTCAAAATTTTGACCGGCTCCCCCCAAAGTCACATGCCCCCCCGCGCCCCCCCCCCCAAATTTTCCAGCTATCTATCTATCTGGAAAATTTGCTCCAGCTATCTATATCGCCCCCCCCAACCCCTCGGCTCTGGAACAACTATGGCCACGTTGTCTGGTTGCTGCGTCGTGTCTTGTCGTCTCGACATCATCACAAGAATTGATCCAATTTCAAGCCGGTATGTTTGTCTTCACCTCAGCTGGGAACACTTAGTGACGTTTTGGGGGTCAAAACACAAGAAGAGGCATGGTAACGGTTTGGAAAGGGGGTAATTAAGGTCACCAAAATGAAATCTGCAAAGTTCCGCCATACGGGAGTCATTCCGGAGGCGCTTGCATTTCATATGTGCTTCTTCGAACTCCCTGATTGATTTAGCACAACTTTGATTTTAATTTTTTTTAATTTAAAAAAACAAAAATGGCAATTTTTGTTTTTTTAACAACCCTACTAAAAATGCAAAATTCGAACTCAGCGCGTCAGCGCAGTCATAGTTGTTCCAGAGCCGAGGGGTTGGGGGGGGGGCCGATATAGACAGCTGGAGCAAATTTTCTAGATAGATAGATAGCTGGAAAATTTTGGGGGGGCCGCGGGGGGGGCCATGTGACTTTGGGGTAGGGTTGTTAAACAAAAATGAAATTTTTTTTTTTTAAGTGATTAAAAAAAACGAAAATGCCGATTTAAAAAAAAAATTCGAAAAATTTTCCTCTAATCAGTACCGAAGACGAGGGGGGGTGGGGGGGGGTACACCCCCCCAGAGCACCCGAGACTAGGGTTGTTAAAAAAAACAAAAATCGTCATTTTTGTTTTTTTTTTTTAATTTTTTTTTAAAATTTCAAAAATCAAAGTTGTGCTAAATCAATCAGGGAGTCCGAAGAACCACATATGATATGCAAGCGCCTCCCGAATGACTCCCGTATGGCGGAACTTTGCAGATTTTGTTTTGGTGACCTCAATTACCCCTTTTCCAAACCGTCACCATGCCTCTTCTTGTGTTTTGACCTCCAAAACGTCACTAATTGTCCCCAGCTAAGCTAATGCTGAAGTGAAGACAAACATACCGCCTTGAAATTCGATCAATTCTTCTGATGGTGTCGCGACGACACGACACGAAGCAGCAACCAGACAACGTAGCGCTTGCAAACGGAGCAGCGAGCACAATCGGACGCTCTGCGAGGCGAATCGTCACCTTATCTGCATCGGAAATGGTAGGCTAAGCTTTGGGACGCTCAAAAACTTCATCGCAGATGTTGTCGAAGCCTAAAATCAGTCGGTAAAACGGCCCAAAATCGACTGCTAAAGGTTTTACGAGGTATAATCAAAAAAAATTTTTGTTGAACTTTCGAAAAATTGTGCCAAAATTGAGGTTTTCAGAGCATATTGGAGGAAAATTTTTCGAATTTTTTTTAAAAAAAAAATCGGCATTTTTGTGTTTTTTTTAATCACTTTTTTTTTTTAAAAAAAATTTTTTCATTTTTGTTTAACAACCCTACCCGAGACCTCCGCGTGGGGGGGTGGGGGGGGTAACGCGACACCCACCCCCCAAAACCTGACACTGGACCATCCACACCCCCCCCTCGAAATTTGCTAGACACCCCCCCACCCCCCCCCCTAGATGGACCTAAGTAACAGTGACACCCCCCAAAAATTTTCTCGGACCACCCAAAAATCATGAATTTTTGCTCAAAAATCATGATTTTTTGTCTTTAAAGTCCATAATATAAGCTAAATATATGATAACTTGACATTCTTCATTGTAATTTCAAAGATTTTGCAGCAAAATTTAGCGTTTTTCCTTCAAAATTTAAGCGAAAAAATCTCATGGGTGGGGTGGGGCATAGTTGTTCTAGGGGGGGCCTGGGGGGGCCGGCCCCCCCCAAAAAAAATTTCGAATCTATCTCTATCAAACAGGTTTTTTCGGCTCAGCTATTATCTACCCCCAAAGTCACATGGCCCCCCCCGCGGCCCCCCCAAAATTTTCCAGCTATCTATCTATCTGGAAAATTTGCTCCAGCTATCTATATCGGCCCCCCCCCAACCCCTCGGCTCTGGAACAACTATGGGGTGGGGGGTGTGCACCCCCCCCCAGAAAATTTTCTACAATAGTGCACCCCCCCCCCATGGCCCCCGCGGGGGTGGGGGGTGTCACTGTACCATGACGGACACCCCCCCACTGAAAAATTTTCGGCACCCCCCCCCCCACGTGACGACACCCCCCCCCTCGAAAATTTGCTTTCGCCTTCGGTACTGCCTCTAATATGCTCTGAAAACCTCAATTTTGGCACAATTTTTCGAAAGTTCAACAAAAATTTTCTTTGATTATACCTCGTAAAACCTTTAGCAGTCGATTTTGGGCCGTTTTACCGACTGATTTTAGGCTTCGACAACATCTGCGATGAAGTTTTTGAGCGTCCCAAAGCTTAGCCTACCATTTCCGATGCAGATAAGGTGACGATTAGCCTCGCAGAGCGTCCGATTGTGCTCGCTGCACCGTTTGCAAGCGCTACGTTGTCTGGTTGCTGCTTCGTGTCGTGTCGTCGCGACACCATCAGAAGAATTGATCGAATTTCAAGGCGGTGTTTGTCTTCACTTTAGCATTAGCTTAGCTGGGGACAATTAGTGACGTTTTGGAGGTCAAAACACAAGAAGAGGCATGGTGACGGTTTGGAAAAGGGGTAATTGAGGTCACCAAAACAAAATCTGCAAAGTTCCGCCATACGGGTGTCATTCGGGAGGCGCTTGCATATCATATGTGGTTCTTCGGACTCCCTGATTGATTTAGCACAACTTTGATTTTTGAAATTTTTTTAAAAAAAAATTAAAAAAAAAAACAAAAAAAACAAAATGATTTTTGAATTTAAAAAAAAAATTTTTTTTAAACAAAAATGACGATTTTTGTTTTTTTAACAACCCTACTTTGGGGGGGCCGCTCAAAATTTTGAAATTTGATAGATAGATAGCTAAAACGCTGAAAAGCTATAAAAACAGCAAAATAATGCTAAAAATACACTAAAAATCAAGTATAAACGCGTATTTTACCTAAAATTAGCGAAATTTTCAAGAATTACGAGCAAAAATGGTCAATTTTGGTCAAAAATTGACTCATTTTATGTCTTCGAAGACAAAAATTTTCAGATAGATAGCTGGCTGAGAATTTTTTTGGATAGATAATAGCTGAGCCGAAAAAACCTGTCTGATAGAGATAGATTCGAAAATTTTTTGGGGGGGCCGGCCCCTAGGGTTAGGGGAAAAAAAAAATCCGGATTTTTTTTTTAAATTAAAAAAAAATTTTTTTTTTTTAAAAAAAATTTTTTTTTACAAGTTAGGTTTGTTCGAAGCGTCTCGTCGAGCTGAGTTCATCTAGACTATTTTCAGAACGATCCGGAAAACTATAAGAGCGAAAATCGTGTTTTATTGAAATTATGTCCATTTCATAGAGGGAAAGTTGCATTTTCAGCAGTAAAACAGACAATTTTCGACGTGTACTTGAATATTGAAAGGTTCTTAGTGGTTCATATTTAGAAAATTACAAAAATTTTACTTTGTTCAAAAATTCCTGTTTGCTGTAGCTAAGTCGGCAACCCCGTTCGACCCGGTCGCCCCCCCCCCCCAAGACACTTACTTTCAGGTTCAACCAGCTATGCTATCTGCCACATGGCGAGAGCCCACTCTTCAAATCATCGTATCGAAAACACGTACCATGATTTCGCGATCACGTTGCGGGCAACTGACAGACGCAAGTTTAACACGTTAGTTTAGCTCAGCACGCAAGTTTTAACATGTGGCCATGTTATCGGGTATCTGAAAAACGGTCGTGTGATGTGGTATTAACCAACATCCCCGCTCCAATTGTTTAACAATCTATCGCACAACTCCATTGTAGACTCCCATAACATATGCCAATCAACAAAGTATCATGTTCATCTCAGGGCCTACCCACTGAAACAACATGGCCTAAGTCGCAAGAAAACGATTTCTCAAACGATATTTCAATTCAGTTAAGTCATTTCAACGCTAAAAATTGACTCTAGAAATCATCCAAATCGAAAAACATGGAGTACGTCGGTCAAAATGACCAAATAATGACATGTACCTAAGCACACAAAGAAGTTGGGAAGAAAATTTGGTTTGAACTTTCAAAAAATTATGCCATAAATCGAATTTTCAGAGCAAAGTAGAAGAAAAATTTTTCAAATTTTTTTTTAAGTTTGAAAAAAAAATCCAAATTTTTTTTTTAAAAAAACAAAAAAAATAAAAAAAAATTTTTTTTTTCAAAGCCCCTAACCCTAGCCGGCCCCCCCCAGGCCCCCCCCCCCCAAGAACAACTATGAGCGCAGTTCGAATTATTGTTGTCGACCTTCATATTTTCTAAAAGTCATAACTGCACAAAACATTTAGGTTGAAAAAACGCCGATTGACGTTCATTGAGCTGAGCAACGACCACTCACTTTTTTGTTTTGTGAATCTCACGAACTGAAAATGCGACGACGACTTTGAACACCAACAGTAATGGTAAGTGCAGCAATACGTAACTGAACGAAGTACA
>JASANC010004307.1:0-28571 GCA_030248135.1 Theristus sp. LFF4_11
CTGTCAACTAAAGATTCAACTTTGAAAACCATGGAAAGTGAAAAGAAATTTAATGAAAAAACTCATCATTAAAAAACCGCGTTTTTGACGTTTTTCACTGTAGTGGGAACCAAACGCCCCTATTTTAAAGCACATAAAATTTTACGTTGGTAAACCAAATTTTCATCTTTAAAGAGTACATGTACCACATTTCAACTTTACTGGTCAACGTCAACGTTTCTAGCCACGCAAAAATGTGTCATGGAACAACCACGGATAGGTTTGTTCTTTTAAGCAGATTGAGAAAGATGATTAAAATTCAATAAAAATACTCGAATCTTCACATCCTGAGTGACGCAACATGCTACACAAATGCACCTTCTGCGACGTTGATCTGATACTGACAGTTATAGAACGCATCGGTTGGCGTTGGGTAATGTGGACTTGATATGGTCCCCGACATTCCCGTTATTACTCCGCCACAGGCTGCAGGAATGTTTTTAGAGTTTTTTAAGTTTAAAAAACGTCCTGTTTTCATAAAAACTGCGATAAGAACAACAGAAAGATGTTGTCAAGTAGAATAAAAACAAAAACAGCTACATAAATGACAGCGTGTGTCGCCAACCGACATTGGTCAAGTTGTTCGTATGAAAGTTGAAAGAAGACGGCTTCGTCGGCCATGGGTGTTTCTGTATGAAACTCGATGTACAGTCGATTACTCTGCGAGCGAAACGTGTAATTCGCTGCCATTGGTCCGCAGAGACGCGAATCTGGCAGCCCGTGAATGGGGGGCGAAGTCGCGTGCGGCCCATTTCTGAATGAATCGTGCTGGGTTGTGACAAAGCGTGAACGCTGCTCAGAAAACCAGCACCTGAACCCGAATTATTTGCAAGCAACTAAACACCGCTGAATCTTGCAGACACTTCCACAATCATGTGGCAGAACGACAACAATTTCTCAAAGAAAATTCGAATGATTGGTCATTTGAACATTTATGATTTTAATGATGGTAACTTTGAAACTTGGAAAATTCTGCTTAATGACTGTTTTGAAGTGTCAAAACATCAATAACCGCAGAAAAATATCAAAAAATATGAATTTTAGTACAATAAAAATTTTGAAATTTTAACCTCTGTCTTAAATGAGACGCAAGATCCGGTAGTTTTTTTGGTCCACCCTGTATCACAATAACTTATGCGCTAATATATTATTTTTTTCTGCGACTCAATTATGCGACTTAAAAAAGAGCGCATGGGTAGAGTCTACAGTTTTACGCTTGACTCGGGGAATTTTGAGTTCATAAAATATGTCAACTCCCTGACATCCGTCCGGGTCATTTGCGAAAAATTTTTAATTGCCGTAAACATGAAACCGTCCTTTCTTCGTTCATCTGCAAACGCATTAAACGTTGCAGAACCAAAATAATAACATCTGTCGACGCTGGGTGTTCCTAATTTTACAAATTCATGACACACCAGAGAGAGAGAGATACATCAGCTGCCACATTCTCACCTGATTATCAGATACGACCGGTCGCAATGCGGCAATGAAACGTTGGTGACGCGGACGAGCATGCGGAAACGGTGCGCAATGCTGATGTGATAGACGCAGTGGTGCGCGGCGGTCACACGCCGCGGGTAATCGGGCGAGGCGAGCAGGCCGCTCGGAGAGCTCGTTGATTGGTCGCAGTTCACAGCGTTGCTGACGAGACGATAGCGAGCCGTGAAGCCGCCTCTCGACACTTGGTAGTCACTCTCGAAGTGCACCACAAGCTGCCCGCTGTCGGTCGAGTAGATCGGCGGCGGCGTCACATGGCCGCACCACCTGCAACTTGCGCTCAACCGCATTGGCGGCAGTGTTATGGTGTTTTGTTACTCAAGCAAAACGCACTTCGAATGGACCGCTTTAACCTGAATACCAGTCAGGCAACAACCCGTTCTCGGAAATGGTCCGATGTGTTTTTTTTTTATTCTGAATGAACACGCAGAAAAGTGGTCAAACAAAAAAATGTGTTTTATTCCGACCTTCCGACAAAACCAGAGTAATTTTGGTTTGCTATGTATCTGTTGTAAACGGCAACCGAGTCGAACGTGCACCCAGTTGCACCGTATTCATTTTCCAGCGAAAAACGTGGAAATGTCAGCTCTATTCGACGGCCCTGTGGGTACTGTTTAACAAAAATGTGATGCAATTTTTAATGATGTCGCTGCATTCCCATCTGCACGGCACCAAATGTAACCAACCATGCGCGCAGTCACCTGGTTTGTTAAAAGTTTCGCACGCACAGGATGTGAATGAAATAACCAAATATAATATTCTTTTTACCCGATATTTCATATTCAACAGCCATATGCAGTCCAAGCTAACGTAATATTGACCGCTGTTATGAGTGGGACTCGAGAACGTCCCATCTCCAGTGACGAATATATCATCGCCACAACCTGCCATTAAACACGAACACTGTTTATTCTTGATTTACCGGAATAAGCATGCAGATTTTTTCCATTTACCGGAGTCGCAGAACCATAAGAAAAGACAATATTTCCGTTGAATTTTGCACTTCGCAGAAATCACATACCGATGTCCACGGCTTCATATTCAAGACGAAATCCGTGATTCCACGATGAACCATTGCTGACGAATGTCACTGTGACGTCACCACCGCTGAAACTTAGTTCCGACTGCAGTCGACAGGATCCCTTTGTGGATACAGTGCGTTTGCCGTTTGAGATCTATAAGAAGAACTAGAACACACTTTTGGATTTTTTTGCACTGCCAGCATAAAAACCGCCTGAAAACACGTCGCAGCTTCTGTTTGCACACTGGATGGTCGGACTTGTATTTTTTGGTAAACTCAGGCCCGACTTTATGAGAGGTGAACTCAGGAGTCTGTGCGTTGTTTGGCTTTGCTGCATATGGGTCCAACGAAAAACCGCATATTTTTGTATGAACGCAAACTCAGACTAAGATGGCTGCGATGACGTTTTTTGACAACTGGCGGCAAGTAGCAAAAAATGGTCGGTCACGAGTTTCTTTTGAAAAGTAGAGGAACAAAACGGACCTCGATGTAATTCGCTGAACAATGGCTGTGTCTAAGACCTCGAGAATTCCAATGATTTATCTGCTGCTGCAGCGTTGCATTGGCCTCGAGCAAGCGGTTCTGTGTGAGTCGCACCATGATCACGTGCTTGTATGACGGCGCTTTGATGTGATAATTGCACGTGATCGCCGCTGGCTCCGCCTCCGGAAAACTCGGCGACTGTATTGTGCCATTCAGCGCCGTGAACGATCCCCCACAAACTGGAGTCAAATAAAAAACACTCATTCCCGAGCCAAACTGCTTGGTGAAACTTGGCGATGAGATTGAGGAACAATAGAAAGAACACAGTGTACATTATTGTATCAGATAATTGAACAACAAACAAAAACCAGTAAACTGGCCAATTTTGTATGTTGCAAAAAAGCCAGCGGCTTGACGCATTGAATCGGAGTGAAAATGAACACTGAGGGCGGGACCACTTGTGAGAAACCGGTTTGGCGGTTCATTAGAGTTGCAATATTTGCCAAGTCTCAATGAAGAATCATCGGCACCGTCGAATAGCTGCAGTGTTAAGATATCTGACAATAAATAAATACACATCAATAAATAAAATCGAATATAAAACCACTACAGTTTCATAAGATGTCCAACTGGCCGATTCGTTGGTGATCACATGATGCATGCATTATTCTGTGAAAACCAAACTCCCGCCTCCACACCAATCCGTGCACCATGCATCAACCAACCAGCCAGTTTGGAAATGTTGTAGAGTTTGACTGTAGATAACTTTTTCAGAAAAAAACATAAAATCCTTCAGCATAAAAGGCTTTAATGGTTGGGAGCGCCTCTGCCTTATTCATGCATGTGCCAACCTGTACAAAGTCGTCCGGGCACTGTCCCATGATGGGCACACGCCCATATTGGCCTGGCAACGGCTCTGTAGTCGGATAGGACGACTGTATGTCCATTGTTGTGAACGACAGTTCGTAATGGCGACCTTCATGAGAACGCACAAATTTTCTGTTGTCTGTTTCCTCAATGTGAAATGGGATTGAGCCGTGCTGCAGCCAGAAACAAAAGTAGTTGATTTTTCAGCTTGATTTACTGTTGCACCTTTGTTTGGCCAAGTGAGCGTTCGATTCAGCAGCCAGAAACAATCGAGATCAGCTGAATAGTGTGGCGCCTGCACCGACGGCGACAAGTTCGGCGTGTAAAACTCACCTGTTTCATCGGACAGAATTCCGCCACAGGAACCAACTGCAATCAAAACTGTGTGTCTGTCAAACTCAACTCAAAAACAAAGGGGCAAAACTTGTTTACAAGTCACCAAATCGAACTGAATTCGAAATCTGACTGAACTCGGCATTTCAAGCAAGAAACAACAACCGACCAACTCCAAAACACACTGACTTTCTTCAGGCGTAATCTTGATGTGGACGCTGCCCGAATGATTCCGGACCGCATCCGAATGGAAATAAATCAGGGCGGATGGAAATGACGTTCGGAATGTGTTGCTGATTTCACCAGAACGGCAGCGTTTGTGAATGGAAACCGCGTCGAAGCGGTCACCGTCAAATATCTGATAACAATCGTTTGACGATAAAAAAAAAACAATGAAGCAATAAACATCCCGCAGACCGAATAACGTACGCATCACACTCTGCACGCTCCCAAAATGCCAAAATCTATTCCACAATTCATTCCATGCTAAAATTCCATGGCACGCCAAAACCTGTGCGATGAATTTTCTGATTTTTTTTAAAATTTTTGAAATAATTTTTGCATGGAATAAATTTTGGATGGATTTGGGTATTTTTGAACGTTTTTGAAAAAATGAACTGATGGGGCCATTACACCACCACACATTCTGTCATTTTCTTCGTAGGTCAAAGCTATTTTTCAAACCATCCAACAGCAATCGGCAGCAAAAAGCTACCTCCACGAAATCACAATCGTCACATGAACCCTGGCAGTCAGCATCGAGAAACAAAATCAGCTCTATTTTGAAACGATAACGCGGCGGAGCATGTAGATGCCACGCACAGTGTTGATTCACAGCGTAAACAGGCCCAGAGTCGGGTATTCTGAGGTCCAACGGTTCTTGTGTGTTCGACCATCGATATCGATAACCGCAAGCTGAAAAAACATCAAAATAACAAAGTTTATAACCAATGCACAAACAGACATTACTTTCAAAAGTATCCATAAAAAGTACGTACTGCGGTCGTGCGTGGTCCAATTCAATGTAAAACCGGAAAGCTGCTTGCTGTTGTCCGAAACGAACTGAACTAAAACGCCGTGTCCACTGGTCAGTGTCCATTTGTCTGGCGCTTGCTGTGAGCCGCTTTTATTACAATATCTGCAATGCAAAGAATGTGGTCATTTAAGACGAACAATCAATCCTTGGTGTGTGAATGCGGCAAAGAAAAATGATGTTTCGTGTGTGCCTACCTCCCAAGTACAGGGGCGTCTGTTGTTACCCCATCATAGATGATCAGACGGTCGTAGGAGCAGACGCTTTGCGGTTCCAAGTCGAACTTTGTAAATGTCAAGTTCAGCACCTAAAAGTCGACTTTTTATTTGATACACGCAAAGCAACGGGAAAACAAAATCTGAAACAAACATTGTCGGGCGGCACTTGAATCTTCCAGGAGCAACGTTGGTTCCGCCCATACAACTCGCCGACTGGAGGATACGTTATGGAGCCTTCGTCGGTGTAGAACGCTCCACCGCAACCTGTCGAAAATGTATTTCTTTGAAAAAACAACAACGCAACGAAACACAATTACGAACCGTTGTCGGGGGTCTCGCAGAACTCGCCGGTGAAGCCGCGGACACAGTCGCAGCGGAATGCTCGTGCAGTCGCATCGGTCACATTCAGCACAACGCATCGAGCACCGTTTTGGCACGGCCCACTCACACACGCGGTCACTATCTCACACGTGCTGCCAGCGTAGCCGTACGCACAGTGACATCGATAGCTTGTTTCCGTTAACGACTGTGTAATTCAGCAGAACTACCTTCTTTTTTAAAATTCTGCGAGTGAATGCGCTGCGCGCTTGTTACTTGTGACGCGGTAATTCTAAATTGTTGAACTGGTCCGAGTCTCTTAAAATTTTCCAATTCCCTCAGTCGGCATTTTCGAATTATCCCATCCAGCAAGAAACTAATTTTCTTACCACGTCTGCAAACACATTAGGTCGCTGAACAAAAAGTAAAGACAAAACAAAGTTGCACTGTGACACATCGCGTTTCTCTTTCATGAGTTCAACGGTGCACCAACCACACACACCTTACCAAGACAATGGCTACACTAACTGGAATACTTTTATCAAGCAATTACCTGGCAAGTGCCACCAAGACAAGGATTCGGCACACACGCGCTTGCACTCGATCGCACACAGCCATTCATTCCGACACCATCGCCAATCATACCGGCTGGGCAAACGCATCTAAAAAACAGTTAAACTCATATCAATATTAACGATAATTAGTTGATTGGTTCATTTAAAATGGGTCGGTCACTCACTGATTCCCACTAAATGGTTCTATCCTATCAATCCTATCATTATGCTTTTTGAATGCACAAATTTTATTCAAAGACAGTTGATGCACAGCAAAAACCAACAGTAAAGTTTCAAACTAATTTATTAGTAACATTGGATTACTTACTGTTTATGGCTGGCAGGGTTACCTTTACACAAACGAGTTTTCACAATTACACAGTGCGAATTTTGACACACGAAAAACTAAAGCCATGACCTGAAAGGATACCTGAAATCATGTTGAACCGCCTCAGGCATCTGAATGCAATTGGCTTCCGGGTGACACGGACTACTGTTGCACGGATTCACCCTTGTGCACGTTCGACCGTCACCTTCGAAGCCTGAACATTAAACAACGCTAAAATTGAACGCAAAAACTTCCAGTTTCATCCTCTGACAATCGGCAAAAGTTAAGGCGTCGAATTCCATATTAACAATAACATCGATTATCGATCATACCGGCCGGGCACGGTGCGCAGCTGCTTGATCCAAGCGCATTCAGGCAGCGCGCCAGTGGATCGCAGCCGCCGTTGTTCGTCGCGCACTCGTCAACGTCGACGCAACTGTTCCAAATGGTATATCTCATTATTGATGGCATTGATGCGATGTGCATAATAATCATTATCCGCAATGAACAGAATAAAAACAATTATTAAACCACCATTTTCATATTTATTTGAACGTGTCTGACGTCAGTTGCTGTTAAAAGTGCCCGTTTGATGATCACAAGCAACATAGAGTTGATGATGGGCTAATGATTGTAATGATTGTGATCCTTTCTCTTTAATCTCTGTTGGTCTCGAGCAAATCGCCAACACCTTGCTGCTCGACGTAAAATCAATTTCAGTTTGGTTCACCGATTCGCTTATTTTTTGCACGTGAACGGTTCAGCTTGAACGGAAAGTCAGGTTTAGCCTTGTATTACAAGAGCAACTTTAGCGCACAAGACGTCATGTCGGTCGAATAAAGACAAAGCAGCAATTTTGATGGTGCACCACTGTAGGCACACACCGTTGGTTTAATTTCGTGTAGCCTGGCGGACAGTTGCCGCAGCGGAAAGAGCCGGGCGTGTTGACACACTCTGCCGGGTGGCACAGGTCGAATTGTTCGCATTCGTTGACGTCATGACAGTACGGATTGTCAGCATCGTCCGTCGCGTTGTAGCCAGCATCGCACGCGCAACGGTAATGGTCACCATGAAAACACAACACAAATGCACGTTCATCAATTGCATCAATCGATCACTCATCGCATACACTGATGACTATTGAACGCCATAAACATGTGCGTCGGTGGTCTGGTGCATTGAGACTGCTGTAACAGGTGCTGATTGTCGATAACCATGTCGGCGCTCAGTGGCAAGGCAACCTGCAGCACATTGCAACACCACAGCACCGCACGGTTGTGATGCACCTTGTAGACTGAAAACAAGCTGTTCGATGGATCACATACTTTTGGAACGCAAAAGCCGTTCGGCCCACAGAGCTCATGTTGAACGTCGGCTGTGCACGTGGTGGCAGTCGATTGACACAGCGGACCGTGGTAGTTCGTGGGGCAGAGGCATTCGTACGAACCAGGCGTGTTGCGACAAGTGCCACCGTTTTGGCAGGCCAATTCACTGTTGGCCACCGTCAAACACTCATCAATGTCATCAGAGCACGTGACACCCTCAACAAGAAAACAGACAAAAACTTTTTGAAAGTGTTTCATGAGAAGTGGCAAGTCGAATAAACGGAGATTGGCAAAAAACGCCCGACGTTTCGTCCAAGTACGCACACACCTGATAGCCTTCAGTGCAAAGGCATTGAAATTTATCCACCAAATCAATGCACGTAGCTCCGTTCTTGCACGGTGAGCTAATGCATTCATCGTTCAGTAGCACTTGCATCGATGAAGAGTACCGCTCATTGCATTTTTTCTTGATTTTTTTTATTTCCACACGATGTTCTTCCCTCAGACTTGTCACGGTATTCTTCAGTTCGCTAATCTGAAAGTCAAAACTTTTTGTGTTCATTGAAATAGTTGTTTAGGGTTTAATAGGGTTGGGGTATGAAATTTTTGTTGTGTTTTTTCAATTCGGTTTTTTTAATTTAGAAAAATAAAGAAAATTTCTTCTGCTTCGCTCTGAAAATTCGATTTTTAATTTTTTTATACAATTTTATGACATGGTCGAGAAAAAGGAGCGAGAAGAATAAGTAACACCTCCTTCAGGATGCATGTTATGCGCACACACAGCGTGTGTAGAACATCACCACAAAAAAAATTCTCGTGAATACAGCATACACACCTGTGGTTTATCCACCTTTATCCACAAGTTCTCAGCTTCTTTTATACTCAAAAGCGAGGCAAACTTATTTTGGAATTTTAGCGCGAACGACCAATGCTCCACATTATGTTAGTGAACTTGCGTCGGTCAGGCGTAAAATCTGGCACGTGCTTCCTGTTAGTTTCAAGAGACAAGGTGTTGTGAAGAAGGACCCCGGAGGGGGGGAAAAGGGGGTGGAATAAGGGGGTGGGGGGGGGGGGGCTGACGGGGGATGCAGACTTAACCACAGCACTTTCAAAAACCACAGCACTGATTTTTGAACACAGCCAAATTTTGGTTATTTTCTAAAAAGAAACAACCAAGAAAGACTTATTGTTCAATTATACGTCAAAATTGTCCTGTCGAATTTTAACTGTTGAAAATGCAACTTTCCTTCTATGAACTGAACAAAGCTTCAATAAAACACGATTTGCGCTTTATACTTGTAGTTCCTCAGATCGCTATGAAAATAATCGTCTAACTGAACTCAGCTCGACGAAACGCTTCGAACGAACATAAACTAGTAAAAAAATTATTTTTTAAAATTGAAAATCCTAATAATTTTTGTTGCATAACCCTAGTAATAACGTTCAGGAAAAATACCACCCGACGAAACCATGTTATAAAACGAAACGACTTGCATTATATTCGTCGCATCTTATGTATCTGAATGAAGACAACAAGAAAACAACAGTCAAAAGCGTTTAAAAGTCATACCTTTTGCTCCAAGTTGGCCTTCGTTATGTCAAAGCTGTTCATGCGGGCATCCAGATTAAAAAGCTGAAAGGTTAATCGGCCCATCGTTCCAGCAAGATCAGCGAACACTCGGCTGTGCTCGTTTCGGTAGGACATTGCAGCCTGAAAATGTAATGCAGTGAAATGCAGTGAAACTGCAAAACATTTTTGCCAACAAACTCTTGAATCCGGCATGCTGATTGGCCGCACCGTATATGGTAGGCCAATCAGTGAATCTGCAATTCAAAAGCCCAACCAGCTGTTTGCATGCGATTGTCCAATTCGACACACGTTAAACAGTATTTCCGAAACAATGGACGATTATGTCAAACGTTTGCGATTATCAAAAGCTCATAGCATCAAAACATGAATTGTTTTGCATCTAAAATTAAAACAAAGACATAGCGATCGAGAAAACGCACTGATAATGCGAGGTCCTGTATGGGCATATCGTTCACGAGAACCATTCCATTGCCACTTGTCACAAAACTGACGTTCTTTGATTCACCGGCCGCTACGTAGATGTTTCCTACAACAACAACAAAAAACATTGGACGTCCAACCGCCACTCAATGTAATGTCATGCGTTGATGTGGCCGCACACCAAATTTGCAAGTCCGAAGAAAAGACAATGGTTTTACAAGATGAAAGATACATATTGTATAGCGTGCACTCATTTTCGCAGTCAATGTCAATTTCACTTGGAGACAAGCACACACGTGGCATAACACAACGTGCTCGGTCGCGTGTATGTCTGCCAGTGTGTTTGTCTGGAGTGTTCAAACCAGCTGTGCCAGAGGAACAAGCGCTGTTCAACCGGTGCGTGGTCTTCCGACCAGCCTCCTGCATGGTGTCACCCGCACTGACCATCAAGCACGAAGAATCGCGCTCGCGTTTCGTGTTTGTTCGTGAAACTCTTCTGCGCCGTGGCGGCGACGACGCCAAAAATGAAAACGTAAAACAGCTGCTTCATTTTCGACAAATGTCCATGATGTCCGGTTTGATACTGTGCGTGCGAGTCTGAAAATAAAAACGCACGAACATCGCAGCTCTCATCTGCGTTTGCAGACGTAACGAATAATTCAGGTTCATGCTTGATGCGGCAGTTCAACGTTGCACAAGTGACTCTGTTATATTTGAGGGCAGAGGTCACATAGGGATGACACAAAAATAAAACGCACCGGTTTTATTTCCGGACTCAAATTCCAAAAATTTAAAAATCTTTTTGTACTTTTGAAAAATCTGATTTTTTCCCGACCATTTTTTCACTTTTGCATGAATGAATATGTGATTGAAGCGTGGAAACCATGCACAATCAACCTTGTTTCCTGTTAAATGAAAATTTGAACAGGCTCTTTTTCCAAATTGAATTGAAATACAAAAAATTGTGCTCAAAATTGATCTTCTGCTTGAGCATTCGTTTTTTTGGTTTTTTGCATTTTTCAGTTTCAAAAATAAAACCGGGTTTTTATACGAAAATACTGTTCAGGCTTGTTCCCAAAGTTCACATCAGCAATTCCGAGTTACGACGTCAAACATGAAGCTGTGTATTGAGCCGCAAAACTAAAAAAAGGTATACCTGAAGCTTCGATAAGCAGAATACAATCGAGATTCATTCATTAAACGCGGTACACATAGCAAAAGGTTTGCAATAAACAGCACTGTTTACATTCGAGCACTTTGATGTTTACCACAAAAAGTGATATGCTCATGACGGAATGCAGAAACCTCGGCAGTAAGTTTATGTTAGACCGGTCCCAGACAACACAACATGACCGACAACGCTTACGTGCGGTGCGGATTGCAACCGGTGGCCGACTTTCGAGCGAACCAGCTCCATTCGGCCCGGTGTAACCAATCGCATTGCGTTTGTTTATGCGACCAGACGAGCAACACTTGCAGTTTTGCGGCAGCGTTCAATTCCCATCTTTCACCTGACCAAAATCACCGTTGCTCATGACGCGATTGATAGCGCGCAAAAAAATTAAAGCGACTAAAACCGAAAATGAAACAAGTGTGCCACTTTGTTGCGTGAGATGTTGTTGTGTGATGTTGAGATAAACAAAAACCCTCAATGAAGTCCGCCAACAAAATTAAAGATTTCGTTTATTCCTTTTTTGTGAACGGAAGTGCCTGCAACAACAGTTTGCAACGCATAACACAACGAAGTAACAAAAAACCAAATTTACCGGTAAACGAGAATATAACTTTTTTAACCGAACGACAACGGCGCCAATTCAAAAGAACAAGCAGCGAAACATTAACGAAAATGACCACAATCGAGTAACAAAACACAGAACTCAAGAAATCAAAACAGAATCAAAGAATCACAAGCGACTACGTTGTCACAAGACAACAAAGAAAAAAAGTTGACAACACAAAATGTATGGAATGATAGCACAAAACAGAGCACACGCGCAGCTTGAAAACCGCCGATTCAAAAACTAACGAATGGCCGAGTAAACATGGCAGCTTCTTTACGATGCAAGGAGCGCGCAAAATTTGAATGAAACAGTCGTTTGGAAACAAACCTAATTGTGTGTCAAATTTGACGTGTTTTTCAAAGTAACTGTTTCTTCGTGCTGTTCTGTTCATTCTTTCTCTCTTGCACACACGGTTAATAATTATCTCGACATTCTTAAAAAATCATTCCTAGTCTGCGACTAATCCCGCCTTGATGGAGAATACAAGGACTGCTTTATTTATTCGGCCATACTGTACAGTCGAACCTCAAATCATACCAACCAATCAGCTGATTTCCCATAATTTCGAGTTCGACTGTATGTAAATCAAAACAAATCGTCGCTCTGCTTTTCCGCATGGATAGATTTTTCTTGGTTGGAAATTTCAAGTAAAATATACCGGTTCCAGATTTCGAAAACTGGCAAAATGATGTATCGTTTGTCAGAAAACTGATCATTTCAGAGCGACAAACTTGGACAGAATTCTCAAAACTGAGCATCGCAGCACATCATTTTTCAGCAGAACAAAGCGTGGCAGCACTGAACGATTCGCACAGCGTCTCTCTCTCTCCATCATTCGATCACTTTGAAACGCCGAGCTTCGCCAGGCACCGCGCCAGTCCGTGCTGCTCGTATTCTCGTTTCGAGATCCAAAAGTCCGCGTCGCGATCGCGCATCAGATTCGCGAGCACGGCGCCCCCGAGGAACACCATGTGCTTGCGGCGCGGCGGCGCGTCGATGCGGATTTTGAATTTCTTAAAGAAACTCAAAAAACACTCAGCCCTTGAAAACAACCGCTGGACAAACGCCTCCTATTCCGCATGATGGCTGTTTTGACAAGCCACACAAAAATGTACGCTTGTGCCAGTGCCTGTGTGTTTGTTTGAGGCTGCAACAGATGAAATCGCCACTTGTGTCGCTGGTTCGTCAGACTGATGCTTCACTTTCTCGCCATCACCAAGAACGCTTAAGCAAAGTTACCAGGCAAAACTGACCACATTGTGACAACTGTCTACCTGGAAAGCGTCCGTATTACCACGCAGCACTCGCTCCAAGTACAACTGCTTTAATTCGCGTTCAAGTCTGCTCGGCAAGCCCGGGTACATTGTCGAACCGCCGGACAGCACGATACGTTTATAGAACTCCAATCTGGTATCTGAAATGAAACCACGTGGTTTGAAAGTTCGACGCAAACAGAAAAGAATTTCACTTCGAAAAAGGCACGATTCCAAATAAGAATCATGAAAAGTGCATCGAAATGCAAGTGCATGCATTTTTAATAGCAGTTGTTTGAAAGTTCTCCGGTGACGTCGTTTACATGACGGGGAAGCTGAACTGAAAAACGCAGTTCAATACACAGAACAGCTTGAAATTTAAGAAAAAAAACAATAGAAAACACAAAAACAGACCAATATCGGCAGACTGGATGACATTGAACAGCAGTTCGGACATGCCGACGCCCTCCACGTTGATCAGATGCGGCTGAAACAAAACCTCGGGCGCTTCGAAACGTTCGCCACCGACGCGGATGACTCGACCGTCCGGGAGCTTTGAAGAAAAAAGACGAGTTCAATCACAAAATGCCACCAAAAAAGCTTGCAAACAGGCGAAAATAGTAAAAAAACATGACTGAAATTCGTGCAAAACATTCTTTGTTTGCACACAAGCGCATATCTGCGTTGTTATCTGATTAAACGAGTCGTGGACAACGTTTCATTCAAATTCATTGAGCAAGTTACTTTTCCAATTTATTGAGCGAGTGACTTCTTCAAATTTGTTGCCCAAAAAACAGATCTAGACGAAGAGTGTCGTCTCGTCTTCTAGCGAAAACACTCAATGCTTTTTAGCTAAAATCTTTCCCATTGTTCAATTGACGTGTTCAGTTCAGTTCAGTCAATTGAAATGTGCCGGTCAGTTCAAATGCGGCAGCACGCAACTTTGCAACGGAGTTCATCACCATCACCATCACCATCAGTGAGTGCCACTTGCAAGCGACCCCGACGCACCATGTGCGGCTCGACCAGCACCGTCGTTTCCAACGCCAACTTTTGCTCCTGTTCGACGTCGTAGGCGACGTAGCAGAGTTTCTCCTTCATCTGACGGACGGTCTCGAAGTCGGCCGAGTGGTTGAACGCGTAGCCCCGTAGAAGCAACAACTGTCACAGAACGTGTGTCCGGATTTTCATTGTTCGTTCGATTTGCAGTTCAATTTACACAATGTAAAGGTACACCTAGGCGGCACACACCCTTTACCCCAAAAACCACTCGCAGTGGCGAGCCACGCCAAAACAAGACAGAGGCTCGTAATCAAGCAACGTCGCGACTTCAATGGCAACTGAAATGCACCTTGATCAAGTATTTCGTGACGTCCCTGCCGGCAATGTCGAGTCGCCTGGTCAGGTGGTTCAACGCGAAACCCTCGAACACGGGACAAACGTGCGTGACGCCGTCGCCACTGTCCACGACGACGCCCGTCAGCAGGCCTTGTGCGTACAGCGTCAGCACTGCCTGCGAACAATCATTCATCTCAAGCAAAGCACCTTCGAGTCAGTGGAAAACGTTTTCTCGCGTTTGTTTGAGCCGACTGCAAACAACATGATGACAGAGGTTCGCATCATCATCCGTGTAATTGCGCTCTCAAAGTTCCTGTTACTCTACTCCCGGGAATAAGCACACGACGTCAATAATGTTGCGGTCGCATGCGAATAACGGGAGAGCAATGTGAACGAACGCCTAATGAAACGAAAATTAGCAATAACACATTCTGAACAGAGTTGCCAAGCATGAATTCAGCGCTAGTTGCACCTGGATGGCCACGTAGACGGAGTCGAAGCCGTATTGCTCGAACATCACTTGCAACAGGCGCTCTCTGTTCGCAGACGGATTCATGGGCGGCTCCGTCAACAGGAGCTTGCAGTCCTTCGGGTCAATGTTCAACTTGTCCTGAACACAATAGCTCAAGTTCAATTAAATTTAAAAAAAAAGTTTGCATTGCACTGCGTGATCGACAAATCAGCTGCCAGGTCAGTGCAGTGTGACAGAAATCAATAAACCACGCAAAACGTTTCGGTGGCCACTGGAGCGTCGCTGGTTTGCGACCTGTTTTCCGGTGGTGTGCCCTGCCCGACACTTGCAACAAAAGCGCAGCATCACCTCTCCAAACGTGTGATCCCAAACGTGGCACATGTCGTCCCAGTTGCGCACGATGCCGTTGTCCATGGGATAGTTCACCTCGAGCATTTGCCGCAATGCCAAGCATTCCTCGCCAACCATCAAATCCTGCAACACAGTCGACGACTCTTTCTACAACTTGTGCAAAAAAACACAACTTTACTGGACCTTCGCGGTTCTAGTGCAGAGCAGCTAATCAGCGTGTTGATTAGCGAAACATTGGTGTGTGAAGGTCGACAGTAAACCCGAAGATTACCAATGTTTTCGCCAATAATAACGTTGACATTACCTTGACTTCGATGTCTCCCACTCGAGTGGAGGAGCGAATGATCGGTCGACCGACGACGGATGGAAAAATGTGCGCCGGAAAATTCGTGTTTGCATAGCCGCACTTTACGAACTGAAAAAAAACAGCTTTTTGAAACACCGAAACTTTTTTTGTGAATAAAAAAATGTGTTCAACCAAACGATGAACGTTTCCAGCTTGAGCTCGACCGTGGTTGCAAAAGCAAAAAAAACATTTCATCCGGTTAAAAAACCTTACACCCTTTTTACACAACCACTTTTAATATCACATCAAACAAAAAAAATCGAAGAGCAAAAACTTGCCCCGCTTCCGTTGTCAACCACAATCACTTTTCTGCCCTTGCTGTCCATGTGAGGCGAATGCGTTTTCGCTCTGTAATCGTCGCCGTCGTGCTCGTCAGTGTTGGGTAACAAGCTCTGTTCTGTTCTGTTTAATTCCGGCAGAAAAGTTCACTTGATTTCTTCAGAACCGAAGACAAACGAAAATTGCCGGTTACATCGATAATAAATCGATTGAGCAGTTTTTAATGCTTTCTTGTCTATGTTAGATGTTTTCGCTGTGAAATGTTTCTGAAAAAAAACCGCAAAATTGGCGCAAATGTGCTATTGAGCACCATTCAAAACAGAAAACAAACACACGCACACTACCGAAAAATGCGCCACCCAATAATTCACGCCGCGAAAAAAACGTCGGTGCAAAAGAGCGAGCAATTGAAAACGAGGACGTATTAGTTTCGAAACGTACATACAAGTATGCAACGCAACAACATATAATGTTCGTCGCACAAAACGTGCTAGCCACTTTTCGTGTGTGTTTATTCACACCAGCACAACAAAAATAACGCTCACAAAACTGGTGAATCATCTGACAGACGCTGTACACCACACGATGCATTATTGTGCTGTTCTGACTGCTGTTAACCACAACTGAAACAGTATCACTCATTCTATGACAGTATTGGAGTAGGAGTACTAAACAAACGCAAACCAAACGCTGAATTTCAATGGGACGAAATTCAGCGACGGGTCGTAATAAGTAACCACAGCAATGAAGTTTGTTTGAAATTTTGAACTCAAAGACCCAATAAACCCATTCAATCAAATATCACTTTCCATTTTACCCATTTGAAACCTTACCCGCCTGGTTTCAAGAACAAACTTTTAAGGTTGCAAAAAAAATATTCATGACTGGAGCAATGTTGCTTCAGTCAATCGGTTGGCCGGAAATAAACCATCAACGACCAATAAACAAAGATCAAACAAAAACCAAACGATTATTTGTATTCAATTTGATAAATTTAACATAATCACAACGGTTGAGTATCAAATGCACTGTGCACATGAAATCAATGAAAATGCAAAAGGCACAATGCAAACTGTCGCAAATTGTTTCACTGTCAAACCCATTTTCTGGTCGCCAGCTGACAAAATCACAGAGAATCACGGTCATGATTGTCAATGCCTGATTGTCAAAGGCGTCGTTTTGTGCGCAAATATTCGATCGTGTTCGTTGACCAGACGTAACTCAGGCCAGACCAAACTGTTGTCACAGCCGTCACTGTCCTGACCAACAAAAGAGAATGATAACTTATTGTTGCTTTTGGAAACTTTGCATCAAACTGCATTGCTAGCTTATTCATCGGCACGGCAGTGCATCACTCCCCACGACGTCTCATTTTACGTCTCGATTTATAACTCAAAAACCCAGTCGACGACATCAAACCAAACTTGATTGCGGTTAAACCAAAAGTCCCTCTGTCTGCCGAAACAATTTTTAGAATTTTTTTTCAAAAACAGTTTCAGATAGAGCACGTGTAATGCTATGAAAAGATTCGCCGGATGCGTGCTATTCAGTAATGCAACAAATTTGACCAGTCATGTCCAGTGAGACAGACGACAAGCTAAAGTGAGGGGAGACGAGGTGGGCGCCTCCGTGCTGAGCAACGACGAACTGACAACATGAGACAACAACACAACAACAACACCAACAACAACAACATCAACAACAACATCATCATCAACAACAACAACAACAACATCATCAACAACAACAACAACATCATCAACAACAACAACATCAACAACAACAACATCATCAACAACAACAACAACATCATCAACAACAACAACAACAACAACAACAACAACATCAACAACAACAACATCATCAACAACAACAACAACAACAACAACAACAACAACAACAACAACAACAACAACAACAAGAAGTGACCGAGTGTGACGTGATCGCGCACACGAGCGAGACGGACGTACCAGAGCGCGTGCACGGCCGGGTGTGCGGTGGCGTGCATGACGGCAGCCGTGAGCGTGCCCGCAGACGCAGCCAACTGCACGCCCGTGTTCACCTTGCTGATCGCAGTCGGACGCACGCGGATCGTGCTGCAGTTCGGGTCCCAGAAGCGGCGCCACGTGCGCGGTGCCTCGAGCGTCCGCCAGCGCACCGTGAACGAGTAGACGACGAGCGCGACGTCACGTGCGACCACCAGCAAGCACAGCGGCACTGCAAAAGTGGGGGGGGGGGGGGCGCTCAGTCGCAGAGCTGCACAAAACACCACCAAGAAAACTCGGTTCGTTTCATTTCGCAAAACGCAGGCACATTATCCATCTATCACGCAGTCAACGCAAACGCTGCAAGTATTTCGTTGTTTCGTGGGAAGAGTGCTTGGAATCTGGAACGTAATTCACGCTATCCCTGCAAGAGCAAATGAAAGAATTAGCCGTCCATTCGCAAACAACTCGGGACATGCAATAGTTGCTCCAGAACTAAGGTTGGGGGAGGGGTTGACAGCCGGAATTC
This sequence comes from Theristus sp. LFF4_11, assembly GCA_030248135.1. Classification (NCBI taxonomy): domain Eukaryota; kingdom Metazoa; phylum Nematoda; class Chromadorea; order Monhysterida; family Xyalidae; genus Theristus; species Theristus sp. LFF4_11. The sequence continues at coordinate 18,362 of JASANC010004307.1, forward strand.
CGGAACAAATTTTAAAGGGGTAGCAGCCCCCCCCCCCAAATGAAGAACAACTAGTCTCGAAAAACCGTTGATATGAACGAGTGGTTTCGTTACAATTCCGAATGAACAATAAAAACGAACATGGAATGATGGCAGTATAACTGAGCGACAAGAACAACGAGCCGACCAACACCTTGTCGGCGAGCGGATCAAGCGCACTGCCGAGATTGGAGGATTGACCGGAGACGTGACGTGCGATGTAGCCATCAAGCTGCAAGAAACGTTCGACACACACAGCTTATAAAATTGTACACAGTGAACGCATGACGTTATGTAGCACACAGAACACAGAACGACTGGCTGATAAATGGTAGAACTCCAAAAAGGCCATGAACAGTGGCGTTGGATCCATCCACCTATGGAGGCACATCTTTATATCTTTATAATATGATCTTTATAATCTTTAAATTTTTGTTGATTGTAATATCAGGAAAAGTGATGAGAGGAAAGGGGGTGGGGGGGGGGTGGGGTGGGGGGGGTGGGGGGGTGTAACGCCGCCACAAATCAACACGTTTGAGAACGTACGGCTGCGGCAATGTCGAACGGTCGCATGATTCCGGTGTTCTGTGCATAGCATTTGAGTGTTCATAGCAACACCGCCACTGGCACATTGTTCTGCTGTGATGTCGTTTCGCTTCTGCTGACAACACCCGAACCCGGCGGCCGACAAGAATCAGGCTCGGTGTTCCCCTATTTGCAACGAACGCACGTAATCTCCGTAGTTGTCGTGCCTGTTGGGGTTGCGTCATCACACCACCACGGTGCCCGGCCCGGACCGGTAGGAGTTAGCCTTCGAAAAAAAGTGAAAATACCGATTTTTTTAAATCGTGAGAAGCTTCATACATAATCACGGGAATGGGAATGAGAGAATGTGAACCCCGCCCGACTAGGGTTGTTAAAAAAACAAAAATCGTCATTTTTGTTTTTTTAAAGAAAATTAAAAAAAAATTCAAAAATCAAAGTTGTGCTAAATCAATTAGGGAGTTCGAAGAACCACATATGATATGCAAGCGCCTCCGGAATGACTCCCGTATGGCGGAACTTTGGAGATTTTGTTTTGGTGACCTCAATTACCCCTTTTTCAAACCGTTACCACCCCTCTTCTGGTGATTTGACCCCCAAAACGTCACTAATTGTCCCCAGCCCAAGTGAAAATACACATACCGGCTTGAAATTCGGTCAATTCTGATGATGTGTCGCGACGGCAGGACACGAAACGGCAACCAGACAACGTAACGCTTGCAAACGGAGCAGCTCGGACGCTCAAATTTAGATTGAGTGGGGTGGGGGGGGGGGGGGGGGCCCGCACCGTGCCACCCCCCCCCTTAAAACCGGGCACCCCCCATCGGACCCCCCCCTTCGAAAATTTGGCCGACACCACACCCCCCACACCCCCCATGAAATTTTGTCTGGCGGAGACCCCCCCCCTCAAAATTTTCCGTACACCCTAAAATTTTTTTCGAAAATCATGATTTTTTTTGTCTATAAAGTCCAATATAAGCTGAATATATGATAACTTGACCATCTTCATTGTAATTTCAAAGATTTTGCAGCAAAATTTAGCGTTTTTCCTTCAAAATTTAAGCGAAAAAATATCATGGGGGGGTGGACCCATGGGGGGTCCCACGTTACCATAGGTTGGACCTAGGGTTGTTAAACAAAAATGAAAATTTTTTTTTTAAAAAGTAATTTAAAAAAAAACAAAAATGCCGATTTTTTTTTTTTTAAATTCGAAAAATTTTCCTCTAATATGCTCTGAAAACCTCAATTTTGGCAAAATTTTTCGAAAGTTCAACAAAAATTTTCTTTGATTATACCTCGTAAAACCTTTAGCAGTCGATTTTGGGCCGTTTTACCGACTGATTTTAGGCTACGACAACATCTGCGATGAAGTTTTTGAGCGTCCCAAAGCTTGGCCTACCATTTCCGATGCAGATAAGGTGACGATTCGCCTCGCAGAGCGTCCGATTGTGCTCGCTGCTCCGTTTGCAAGCGCTACGTTGTCTGGTTGCTTGCTGCTTCGTGTCGTGTCGTCGCAACACCATCAGAAGAATTGATCGAATTTCAAGGCGGTATGTTTGTCTTCAGTACCGTGGGCCCAAACAAATTTTCGAAGGGGGGGGGGTATGGTGCCGTGGGGGGGGGGGGGTGCCGACCAAAAAGTGAGGGGGGGTCCAACCTATGGTAACGTGGGACCCCCCCCCGGGGGTCCCATGGGGGGTGGTGCATTTTTTCAAAATTTTCTGTGGGGGGGTCCACCCCCCCCACCCCCCCATGAAATTTTTTCGCTTAAATTTTAAAGGAAAAACGCTAAATTTAGCTGCAAAATCTTTGAAATTACAATGAAGATGGTCAAGTTATCATATATTCAGCTTATATTATAGACTTTATAGACAAAAAATCATGATTTTCGAAGAAAATAAGTAGGGTGTGCAGAAAATTTTGGGGGGGGGGGGTCTCCGCCAGACAAAATTTCATGGGGGGGGTGGGGGGGTGGCGGCCAAATTTGCGAGGGGGGGGGGTCCGATGGGGGGGGGGGGGGGGGGTGCCCGGTTTTAGGGGGGGGGGGGTGGCACGGTGCCCCCCCACCCCCCCCCCCCCCCCCCACCCGACGGTCTCTGGTGCTCTGGGGGGGTGTACCCCCCCCACCCCCCCGCCCACGGTACTGTAATTGTCTTCACTTTAGCATTAGTTTAGCTGGGGACAATTAGTGACGTTTTGGAGGTCAAAACACAAGAAGAGGCATGGTGACGGTTTGGAAAAGGGGTAATTGAGGTCACCAAAACAAAATCTGCAAAGTTCCGTCATATGGGAGTCATTCGGGAGTAGGGTTGTTAAACAAAAATGAAAATTTTTTTTTTAAAAAAAAAGTGTTTAAAAAAAAAAAAACAAAAATGCCGATTTTTTTTTTTTTAAATTCGAAAAATTTTCTTCTAATATGCTCTGAAAACCTCAATTTTGGCACAATTTTTCGAAAGTTCAACAAAAATTTTCTTTGATTATACCTCGTAAAACCTTTAGCAGTCGATTTTGGGCCGTTTTACCGACTGATTTTAGGCTTCGACAACATCTGCGATGAAGTTTTTGAGCGTCCCAAAGCTTAGCCTACCATTTCCGATGCAGATAAGGTGACGATTAGCCTCGCAGAGCGTCCGATTGTGCTCGCTGCACCGTTTGCAAGCGCTACGTTGTCTGGTTGCTGCTTCGTGTCGTGTCGTCGCGACACCATCAGAAGAATTGATCGAATTTCAAGGCGGTATGTTTGTCTTCACTTTAGCATTAGCTTAGCTGGGGACAATTAGTGACGTTTTGGAGGTCAAAACACAAGAAGAGGCATGGTGACGGTTTGGAAAAGGGGTAATTGAGGTCACCAAAACAAAATCTGCAAAGTTCCGCCATACGGGTGTCATTCGGGAGGCGCTTGCATATCATATGTGGTTCTTCGGACTCCCTGATTGATTTGGCACAACTTTGATTTTTGAAATTTAAAAAAAAAATTAAAAAAAAAAAAACAAAAATGACGATTTTTGTTTTTTTTTAACAACCCTATTCGGGAGGCGCTTGCATATCATATGTGGTTCTTCGGACTCCCTGATTGATTTAGCACAACTTTGATTTTTGAAAAAAAATTTTTGTAAAAAAAAAAATTTAAAAAAAAAACAAAAATGACGATTTTTGTTTTTTTTAACAACCCTAGTTGGACCTAGGGTTGTTAAACAAAAATGAAAATTTTTTTTTAAAAAAAGTGATTAAAAAAAACAAAAATGCCGATTTTTTTTTCAATTCGAAAAATTTTCCTCTAATATGCTCTGAAAACCTCAATTTTGGCAAAATTTTTCGAAAGTTCAACAAAAATTTTCTTTGATTATACCTCGTAAAACCTTTAGCAGTCGATTTTGGGCCGTTTTACCGACTGATTTTAGGCTACGACAACATCTGCGATCAGTACCGTGGGCCCAAAACAATTTTCGAAGGGGGGGGGTATGGTGCCGTGGGGGGGGGGGGGGGGGCCGACCCAAAATGGAGGGGCGGGTCCACCAACCAATGGTAACGGGGGACCCCCCCTATGGGGGTCCCATGGGGGGGTGCGTTTTGTCAAAATTTTCTGTGGGGGGGTCCACCCCCCCCACCCCCCCATGATAATTTTTCGCTTAAATTTTGAAGGAAAAACGCTAAATTTTGCTGCAAAATCGTTGAAATTACAATGAAGATGGTCAAGTTATCATATATTCAGCTTATATTATGGACCGACAAAAAATCATGATTTTCGAAAAAAAATTTAGGGTGTACGGAAAATTTTGGGGGGGGGTCTCCGCCAGACAAAATTTCATGGGGGGTGTGGGGGGGGGGGTGTCGGCCAAATTTTCGAGGGGGGGGGGTCCGATGGGGGGGGTGCCCGGTTTTAGGGGGGGTGGCACGGTGCCCCCCCCACCCCCCCCACCCGACGGTCTCTGGTGCTCTGGGGGGGTGTACCTAGAGATGTCAAGAAAAAAAAATTTTTCTATTTTTTTTTCTTTAAAAAAAAAAATTTTTTTTAATTTTTTTTTTAAATGAAAGTTGTTCAGTATTTTTCAGGGAGTCCGAATATCACCATCTGAGGAGCCACCGACTTACCATATGACCCCCACTCATATGGGAGGAGGGTGAAAATTTCAGACTTGGGTTTCGGCGACCCCATTTTCCCACCGACGACATCACGTCTCGTGTTTTGCCTCTCAATTCACCTCAAATAACACGGAAACAAGTTCAACAACAAACCGGTGTGATCATGCTGACGACACGAGGCGAAAGAGCAACGAGCAACCAACGAAGTTACGCTTGCAGTGGCAGACAGTGCAATTTCGACCTTTCGAGATCCTGAAAAACGATGCGTAAATGTGAGTTCTCTGCTTCTATCTCACCTTAGCGGCATCGGAATTTGTTGAACTAGCCTTTGCGACGCTCAAGTACTTCAATGCGCGAGTCGATCATCACTCACCAAGGCTAAAAACAGTCGATAAATCAATCCAGAATACCACCTGCAGCGTTGAAGACTAAGTGACAAGGTAAAGTCAAAGAAAATTTTTGTTGAACTTTCGAAAAATTATGCCAAAAACGGCATTTTCAGGGCACATTAAAGAAAAAATTTCAAAAATTTTTAATAAAAAAAATAAAAAAATTGCTCATTTTTTTTACTTTTTTAAAAAAAAAATTAAAAAAAAATTTTTTTTTGACCCTTACATCTCTAGGTGTACCACCCCCCCACCCCCCCCTCGCCCACGGTACTGTCTGCGATGAAGTTTTTGAGCGTCCCAAAGCTTGGCCTACCATTTCCGATGCAGATAAGGTGACGATTCGCCTCGCAGAGCGTCCGATTGTGCTCGCTGCTCCGTTTGCAAGCGCTACGTTGTCTGGTTGCTTGCTGCTTCGTGTCGTGTCGTCGCAACACCATCAGAAGAATTGATCGAATTTCAAGGCGGTATGTTTGTCTTCACTTTAGCATTAGTTTAGCTGGGGACAATTAGTGACGTTTTGGAGGTCAAAACACAAGAAGAGGCATGGTGAGGTGACGGTTTGGAAAAGGGGTAATTGAGGTCACCAAAACAAAATCTGCAAAGTTCCGTCATATGGGAGTCATTCGGGAGGGAGGCGCTTGCATATCATATGTGGTTCTTCGGACTCCCTGATTGATTTAGCACAACTTTGATTTTTGAAATTTAAAAAAAACATTAAAAAAAAAACAAAAATGACGATTTTTGTTTTTTTTAACAACCCTAGTTGGATGGACCCCCCCCCCCGCACTTTTTGGTCGGCACCCCCCCCCCCCACGGCACCATATACCCCCCCCCCCCTTCGAAAATTGTTTTGGGGCTGGGCCCACGATACTGTCATATGGTAAGTCGGTGGCTCCTCAGATGGTGATATTCGGACTCCCTGAAAAATTCTGAACAACTTTACAATAAAAATAAAAGCGTACAAATAAAAAAAAACTTTGATTTTGAAAAAAAATTAAATTTTTTTTAAAGAAAAAAAAATAGAATTTTTTTGACATCTCTACCTACGCCCGACCCCGAAAAACTCCGCCCACTGGCACCGATTCACGCCGGAATCGTCCGGACAAATTATTCGGACTGGACGGAGGGGTTCGAAAAAAATGGAAAAGCACGATTTTTTTAATTTTTTTTATTTTTTATTTGTTTTTTTATTTTTTTTATATATTTTTATTTTATTTTAATTAATAAAAAAATTCCAAAATGCCGGAGGAAAATTTGATGATCAACAAAAATAGATGCCTTCGAACAATCGAATCGCGCTGAGTTCGAATATTGCATTTTTAGAACTAAATAAGGCGGTTTTGGCCCTTAAAATTAGCAAAAACTTGAAAAAATTAATTTAAAAAAACCCGATTAAAAATTAAAAGTTTAAAACAATTTCGAACCCAGCACGTTATGCATGCTCTCTGTGCAGGACCAGTACCGAAGCCGAAAGCAAATTTTCGAGGGGGGTGTCACTGTCGTCACGTGGGGGGTGCCAAAATTTTTTCAGTGGGGGGTGTCAGTCATGGTACAGTGACACCCCCCAGGCGTGGGCCATGGGGGGTGCACTATTGTAGAAAATTTTCTGGGGGGTGCACACCCCCCACCCCACCCATGAGATTTTTTCGCTTAAATTTTGAAGGAAAAACGCTAAATTTTGCTGCAAAATCTTTGAAATTACAATGAAGATTGTCAAGTTATCATATATTTGGCTTATATTATGGACTTTAAAGACAAAAAATCATGATTTTTGAGCAAAAATTCATGATTTTTGGGTGGTCCGAGAAAATTTTTGGGGGGTGTCACTGTTACTTAGGTCCATCTAGGGGGGGGGGTGGGGGGTGTCTAGCAAATTTCGAGGGGGGGTGTGGATGGTCCAGTGTCAGGTTTTGGGGGGTGGGTGTCGCGTGACCCCCCCACCCCCCCCCACGCGGAGGTCTCGGGTGCTCTGGGGGGTGTACCCCCACCCCCCTCGTCTTCGGTACTGTAGGACGACAGAGACTCCGACCGACAGATAGACAACACAACGCTCGACGCCGCAAAGCTTCATTATGATATGCACCTGCCCCGCTTCCGCATTGCTCATTGCTCATGATCCACTGGCGCGCGTGCACACGCTCCGCACTCAACATAAACTCGTTCAAAACCGTACGGCTTCATATTTAAAAGTACATGTACGGTGGTGGTGGTCCACTCCACTATAACACAGGAGGGGCGGAGTCTGGGTGACTGTGCACGCGCACACGAGCATAACACACAAGAAAGACAGAAACGAAGACAGAAACAACGAAAAAAAGCATGGAGTGGAAAGCATTGATTGGCTTTGAGTTCAACACGGATTTGTAACAAGGATTTTATTGGCTTTGAGGATCTGCGGGCGGCGGTGGCATCAAGAATTGCAATATTGTTTTTTTCTTCTGAGAAGAGAAAGTCTGCAGATTGGGTTTGAGTGTTCACTTATTGAACCAAACCATCAAATCAAAACTCTGCTCTGACCAAGTAAAAACAAAGAATGTTGCGCAGAATAGAATGCAAACGAAAACGAATCACGTTCACTACATTTTCGATTTTTTCAATTGTCTGAGTTTTTGAGTGCTCTTGCTATTCTCCAAATTGTTTCTTGAATTGAATTCGGTCAGTGCGTTGATCGCAGATCGTATGCACTCGTGCCGGCTGGGCGCCATGGAAACCACGTGCCGCCCAACTGCAAGTAAAGATCTGTGGCAGCGTTGCGACCGTTGGCAGTCGATGATGGGCGCAGTCTTGTTTCGGCTGACTGATCGGTCACGCCAGCGATTCTGTCTGCAGCCGACACACGAGGAAGCTGTCAGCAACTTTGTTGGCTCGTTCGCTCCGATAGCGCATCACCAACTGCCACTCAGGCTGTTTCAAGTTCACCAGAAAGTTTTGAATTTTCAGTCGGTCTTGCCTTTCTTAAATTGGTAAAGTCGCCCTGTGAAACTTGCGAAAAATGCACAATTGTTTATTCAAAAATGTCAAACAGCACAGATTACGAATTTTGGTATGGTGCCAATGCCAAACATAAAAAACCTTATAATAACGCCGAAAATTGAGAATCACCACAAGAAATGTGAAATAGAAAAGTGCAAAACAACATTTAGTGGTGCTACACAATACAGCTGCTTGTTTACAGATGGCATGTCAACGGTTTGTGTTTCACAAGTCCAGATGGCTGTGACAATCGAATATTGTTGAAAGCACAAACAACAAGCAAGTTGTGCAGTCTACTGAGTTCTTGGCTACCGATTGGCGTAAACGTTCAGAAGTTAACGGGGTTTTGGATGCATCACTCGGTGCGCCTGCAATAGATCAAACTTTTTGAAAACAGTTATATTGTATGTGCACGCGCGAGTTTGTTTGTAGCGACTGTGCAACTGCCGTGTTATAACAGTGAACTGCATTGTCGTCAGACATGGACTTTACCAATGAATTTGTATCATGGTGTGTTTCACTAACCGTGCTCGTCTGATTGCGTGCCCATCTGTAGTGCCTGTCTGATGCTTGAGAGCACGACTTTGGCGTCATACCGACACTGACGAGAGAAGCGTGAAACTCAATTCGATTGGCGTCGGTTGTGGACTTTCACTGTGGCTTGCTCGTGCGTTTGTGCTTGTGCGCCGGTGCTCTGCTGTTGCACTGACGCTTTGATTGGCTCGACCGGTTGTTCGCTCTGCAAAAATAAACAAAACTACATTCGGTGCGACACTGGAAAAAGGAATCTGATTGGATCGATTAATTGGAGTTGACTGCTGGAATTGCGGTTGAACGTGCAAGAGTTTTTGCGCACCGTGACACTGTACCATCTACACCGACCCCCCTTCGAAATTTGCTTCCAAATAAACCGTCCGGCAATGGCATCCGTCTGGCGTTTGCTACCTCTCGTTTCACACAACGCACAATGGCACTCGCCAACAAATTGATATTACCCTTTTCATTCACCTTGAACGATTTGCTTGTTTCGTGCGACGTCTGATGCCGGTGGTGACTCTGCTGGACTGCCGCCGCCAAATTGTAATCGGTTTCGGTGCGGGTCATTCGGGTCGTCGTCGAACAGAGAATAAACCAACGTCGACCAACCATTACCACCGACATTCGATTCGAGTCATTCCACATTTGCTTGCAATTGCAAACGAGCAACAGCAAGCGTCGTCGTCGTCGTCGTGTTTTCCAAAACCAGACAGCAGGAGAAATTTTAAACTTGTGTTTTCGTTTTGCTTTGGTTAGCACAAACATAAAACATTTTTTGACGTGCTGTTGCGTTGCTGCAATGAAAACACCCGAATCCGGATTTCTGCTACACTGCCAGACAATTACAAACCACAGACAAAACTAGAGCGTGAAATATCGAGAAAAAGAATTGAAGCTATTTTTAAATAAAAATACCAACCGTTCAAAACGCAGTTATTTTCATTCTTGCTTTCTTAAAATGGCTTGGCTTAGGTATACGACGACGACGCTCCACACAACAGCAATACGGTTGACCTTCTTTTCCAGTAGCGAAAGCGGGACCTCGGGTGAGGGGGGGGGGGGGGTGTTTGCCTAATTTTAGAGGGGGGGTCAGGTGCCTTCTCGGTGAGGGGGGTGCACGGGCAGCAAATTTTCCTGAGGGGGGGTGCACTGGCAGAAAAATTTCGTGAGGGGGGTGCACGGGATCGCACGGGTAATACCAAATTTTTGCCTTAGAAAAACACAGAAATTCTTGTAAAATACAGAATATTTTGTGCAAACAAGCTGCTTGTTTGGTCAGAAACAACAAAATCTATGCAGGGACAGACACAAGCGTCAAGAAAAATGCAAAAATTACGGTATTTTTGGAAAAAATTGAGATGAGATTGACCACCGTGAGGGGGGGGGGTGCGATCCCGTGTTTTCTCGCGGAGGGGGTGTGGGGAGTCTAGTACCCGTGTCGAGGTAAAGGGGGGAGGGGGGGGTACACGGGTATCTGCCCGTGCACGGGCAGGATTTTCGGCTGCGGGGGGGTGGACCCCCCTCCACCCCCCCCGCACTTTCGCTACTGTTCTTTTCTAAAAACCGACACACTCGTTGTCGGACATTGCTAAAACGGACCTAGTTCTAAATCCTAATCCTAAAGCATGAGCTGCGGATGCGATTGCGTTTTAAAAAAGAAGCTCCAG
>JASANC010004310.1:0-15386 GCA_030248135.1 Theristus sp. LFF4_11
ATAATTAGCCCAATTAGCGTGGTTAGACCAATCGTCATAAATTGGCTAGTTGCTGACTAGATTGAAAACAATTACGTCAAGTTTTGTATAAAATCAATGTAGTAAATTGTTTCGGCGTCAGTAATTTCGGTTTTTCACCTGAGACATATGTCTTCTTGCCCATAGATTACAATCAAGCTACAGTCGTCTAACAATCATCATGGCCGACTTCAGTGCCTACGTTCCTCTGATGGCTACTGGCACAATGGACGATGCAAATAAACCAGACCAGCAAAGCGGCGACAATTTGTTCGCTGCTCCAGCGCCTGTTGCCGCCAAACCGCCGGTGCAGGCACAAACACCACCACCACCATCACCAAAGCAGCCAGCAGCCCCACATGTCAAAAGCGACTCTCATCAAAAAGCGGCCGGTAAGTGATTAACAACACTCACGTGTATTTTGTAATGTTGTTACATACCGTATTACCTCCAATAAACCCCCATGGGGGATTAATACGTCAGCGACATTTAGGGGTGGGGGATTATTGGTGGGTGGGGGGGATTATTGGTGGGGGGGGGTTATTTACGTACAAATTCTGGGGGTGGGGGTTTGTTGAAAAATGGCAAAAATACCTTGCATGGCAGGCAAGAAAGTCGCAGAAACTTCTACTTTTCACAGAGATTTCCTTTTGTAACAGCCTTTTGTAATGAAATTACCATTAACTCATCCCTTTGGGGCCTTTGGTAGCACAATTTTAACAATGTCACTGCATTCAGCCACTGAATTCGCTGGGTACAGTCTATCACGCTAATATATGCAACTCGCTGATTGGTCGGCTCCTCACGCTCCGCACCCTGGGAACGGGATTCAGAAAAAATCATGTTTTTTTGTTGTTCAGCGGTTTGTTTTTATTGTTTTCATGCCGAAAAAACATTCTAAATAAAAAACTACCAAATTCCAAAAATTTGCATTGGTCACAATGTCAAAAAAATGTCTTTTTTGGTTGATTGACTGCGACGACGTCGTCTATGGTTTTTGGTTTAGTTTTTGCCTTTAGGCATGAAAAGAGCGTGCCGCCGCTGGCCGCTACTGTGTGTCCGAAGCACAGAGAAGAAGAACGCAGCAGGTGACAGTATTTATTGACAATGTGAACAATCTTTGAACAACAATGAATGGACATGGCGCACCCAATGAATCAATTGTTAAAAGCGGGATGAAAACCGTCGAAATCGTTGGAAGCAAGCTTTGTTATTTTGTTTGTTTGTTTTAAATTTGTTTTGAACACGCAGCAGCGGCCAGCGGTACGTTTGAAAGCAAAAATTCTCGACGACGTCGTCGCCGTCAATCAACCAAAAAAACTTCAGTTTACTAATTTTTTACCAATTCAAACGTTTGGAATTTTGTAGTTTTTGATTTAGAATTTTTTCGGCATGAAAAAAAATGAAAACAAACCGCTGAACAACAAAAAAACATGATATTTTCTGAATCCCGTTCCCAGGGTGCGGAGCGTGAGGAGCCGACCAATCAGCGAGTTGCATATATTAGCGTGATAGACTGTATGTGTTCAAACAGGTTTCCAATTAACCTTCATGAGGGATTATTTGTGGGGGGGATTATTCAGAAACTTGTCGTGGGGGTGGGGGTTTATTGGTGGGGGATTAAGGGGGGGGGGGTTAATGGGGGTAATACGGTACCTATATTTGTTATGTAATTGTAGATTAGGATCAAGCTTTACATTATCTGCATCAGCCAACAGCTATATATGCGACAACAAGAATGTTTTTTCAGGCCGCAGCAGCAGCATTAGCCAACAGTTGCCCAAGCAGACCACAGCTGGTGCTCCCCGCGCTCAGCCACGTCAGTCACAGACTGCACCTCCCCCGGCTGGTCTGAACTCTTTGTTCTGTACTTTAGCCCGCTTCAGTTGAATGGTATTTATTCACAAATTGTGGCAATACTTTTTTAGCTAGAGCAACAAGCGGCGATGGACTTGACGAAGATTATGTCGGTGCACAGTCACGACCAGGCATGTTCAAGCGCCTATTCGGCAAATCGAACAAGCAAGAGAAGCCACGCAGAGGCAGCTCTGTTCACATGGCACCAAAGTGACTCAGAAACGGGGTAAACAGTTATCGAAGTTCCACTCCAGTCACACTAATTTCCATCATTCAAAAACGTTGTTTCCCGTATCACACCTTACATTACTTGTGTCCAACTAAGAAACTCCGATTCCATCCTCAACGTCTCTGACCTTGTGTTCTGAGTTATTGGTTTGATTTATGGCGGAATGATAAGCAAGTAAAAACTGACATTTATTTGGATGATGATGTAATTTACTGTAAGTAAAATCTATTACTGTAAAAATAAAAATTAAGTTTTTTATGAAACAAAAAAGATTAAAAAAATTCGGAATTATTGAGAACATGGAAATGGAACCTGGCGCTTCTTTTTTAAAACGCACGCGCACGCGGCATCGGCATGCTCATGCTCATGATCCACTAGCGCGCCTGCACACGCTCCGGCCTCAATAAAAACTCGTTCAAAATGCAATTGTTCTGACATCTTACTTCTTGAAAAGGCTTGGCTTAGGTTAGGATTAGGTTAGGATCATTTTAGGCTTAAGATTGGGCTTCAGGATTAGGATTAGAATTAGGTCCGTTTAAACAATGTCCGACAACGAGCGTGTCGGTTTTTAGAAAAGAAGGGCAACCGAAATGGAAGTGTAGGTTATCTTGGAAATGTCATAAATCCTATCCATTGAAACGTGTGCTCCTACTGCACCCGACACGCACCCATTTGTGTTTTTGTCAAAGTACATGATAAGTCAAAAAAATATATAGGGCGTTAACTAAAGTTAACTTCACGCTCTGTACTAATTTCTTTTTTGTACACTTCGGCATGCTCATGCTCATGCTCCACTAGCGCGCGTGCACACGCTCCGGCCTCAACAAATACTTGGTTCAAAACGCAATTGATCTGACATCCTCCTTCTTAAAAAGGCTTGGCTTAGGTAAGGATTAAGTTAGGATCATGTTAGGCTGAGGATTAGGCTTTAGGATTAGTATTTGAATTAGGCCCGTTTAAACAATGTCCGACGAGCGTGTTTTATCTGAAGCGGATTTTAGAAAAGAAGGGTAGCCAAGCCAGCCAATCAGCTAATCCAGTCCGGCTATAGATAGCAGTAGCGAAAGCGAAACCTCGAGTAAGGGGGGGGGTGTTTGCCTAATTTCAGAGGGGGTGTCAAGTGCCTTCTCGGTGAGGGGGGGGTGCACGGGCAGCAAATTTTCCTGAGGGGGGTGCACTTGCAGAAAAATTTTCTGAGGGGGGGTGCACGGGATCGCACGGGTAATACCAAATTTTTGCCTTGGAAAAACAAATTCTTGTAAAATACAGAATATTTTGTGCAAAGAAGCTGCTTGTTTGGTCAGAAACAACAAACGGTATATGCAGGGACAGTGTGGGACAGACACAAACGTCAAGAAAAATGCACAAACTACGGGGGGGGGGGTGTCGGCCAAATTTTCGAGGGGGGTCCGATGGGGGGTGCCCGGTTTTTGGGGGGGGGGGTGGCACGGTGCCCCCCCTCCCCCCACCCGACGGTCTCTGGTGCTCTTGGGGGGGTGTACCCCCCACCCCCCGCCTACGGTACTGCTCCCGAATGACTCCCGTGCAGTACCGTGGGTGGGGGGGGGTGGGGGGAAGGGTACACCCCCAGAGCACCAGAGACCGGGGGGTGGGGGGGGGCACCGTGCCACCCCCTAAAACCGGGCACCCCCATCGGACCCCCCCCCTCGAAAATTTGGCCGACACCCCCCCCCCCCACACCCCCATGAAATTTTGTCTGGCGGAGACCCCCCAAAATTTTCTGCACACCCTAAATTTTTTTTCGAAAATCATGATTTTTTGTCTATAAACTCCATAATATAAGCTGAATATATGATAACTTGACTATCTTCATTGTAATTTCAAAGATTTTGCAGCAAAATTTAGCGTTTTTCCTTCAAAATTTAAGCGAAAAAATATCATGGGGGGTGGGGGGTGGACCACCCCCAACTGAAAATTTTGAAAAAATGCACCCCCCCCCCCATGGGACGGTGATAGGGTTGTTAAACAAAAATAATTTTTAAAAGTGATTAAAAAAACAAAAATGCCGATTTTTTTTTAAAAATTCGAAAAATTTTCCTCTAATATCCTCTGAAAACCTCAATTTTGGCACAATTTTTCGAAAGTTCAACAAAAATTTTCTTTGATTATACCTCGTAAAACCTTTAGCAGTCGATTTTGGGCCGTTTTACCGACTGATTTTAGGCTACGACAACATCTGCGATGAAGTTTTTGAGCGTCCCAAAGCTTGGCCTACCATTTCCGATGCAGATAAGGTGACGATTCGCCTCGCAGAGCGTCCGATTGTGCTCGCTGCTCCGTTTGCAAGCGCTACGTTGTCTGGTTGCTGCTTCGTGTCGTGTCGTCGCGACACCATCAGAAGAATTGATCGAATTTCAAGGCGGTATGTTTGTCTTCACTTCAGCATTAGTTTAGCTGGGGACAATTAGTGACGTTTTGGAGGTCAAAACACAAGAAGAGGCATGGTGACGGTTTGGAAAAGGGGTAATTGAGGTCACCAAAACAAAACCTGCAAAGTTCGCCATACGGGAGTCATTCGGGAGGCGCTTGCATATCATATGTGGTTCTTCGGACTCCCTGATTGATTTACAGTCGAACTCACTAAAATGTGGAATCAGCTGATTGGTCGACCGAGCGGAGGCTGCTCACACTCCGCACCGTTTTTTTTCGTGGATTAGGATTTTATTGAAACGTGTTTTTATGAATTTCCAGTACCCTTTTTGTGCTACAAATAAACTCAAAGGTTAGAGACCGCGAAATTTAGAAAATTTTTATTCCACAGCTCAACTCAAAATGTATTTTTTGTTTAATGACGACGTCGACGTCGTCGCTTAATTTTTGCGTGTGGACTGAAAAATAAAAGCGTGAAAGGAGTGCGCTGTGCATGGTTTGCTGCGTGCACCACGTAAATGAACACAGCAGCTTACCAAAAACAACTTGAAAACGCTGAAAATGAAAAATGAAAGCAAAGTCGTCGTCGTGTCGTTGTCGTCCGCGAAGTCGGAACGCATTTTTTTAATTGCGGACGCATGTCGATCGGTCAGCTAGGAATGAAACCCCCTTCAGCTGGCTACACAGCGCACTCATTTCAGGCTTTTGTCTTTCAGTTCACACGTAATAATTAAGCGACGACGTCGTCGTCGTCGTCGTCAGTAAAAAATGCATTTTGAGCTGTTGAATAAAAAAATTGAATTTCGCAGTACTCCAACCCTTTGAGTTTATTTTTAGCATGAAAAGGGTGCTAGAAATTCACACTCATTCAAAAGAAACACGATTCAATAGAATCCAGATCCACGAAAAAAGAAGGGTGCGGAGTGTGAGCAGCCTCCCCTCGGTCGACCAATTAGCTGATTCCACATTTTATTGAGTTCGACTGTAGCACAACTTTGATTTTTGAAATTAAAAAAAATTAAAAAAAAAACAAAAATGATGATTTTTGTTTTTTTAACAACCCTAGACGGTGACCCCCATGGGGGTCCCACGTTACCATAGTTTGGACCCCCCTCACTTTTTGGTCGGCCCCCCCCCACGGCACCATACCCCCCCCCCCTTCGAAATTTTTTTTGGGCCCACGGTACTGATTCGGACTCCCTGAAAAATTCTGAACAACTTTGATTTTTAAAAAAAAATTTAAAAAAAATCAAAGGGTATCCTAACCTAAGCGGCTGCCCTTCTTTTCTAAAATCCGCTTCAGGTAAAAGACGCTCGTTGTCGGACATTGCTAAAACGGACTTGATTTAAATCTTAATCCTGAAGCGTAATCCAAAGCCAAACCTGATCCTAACCTAATCCTAACCTAAGCCCAGCCTTTTCAAGAAGGAAGATGTCAGAAAAACTGCGTTTTGAACAAGTTTTTGTTGGGGCCGGAGCGTGTGCACGCGCGCTAGTGGATCATGAGCATGAGCATGCCGATGCCACGTGCGCGTGCGTTTTAAAAAAGAAGCGCCAGGAACCTAAGCCAAGCCTTTTCAAGAAGGAAGATGTCAGAACAATTGCGTTTTGAACAAGTTCTTGTTGGGGCCGGAGCGTGTGCACGCGCGCTAGTGGATCATGAGCTGAGCATGCCGATGCCGCGTGCGCGTGCGCTTTAGTAATGAAGCTTTAGGAATTAAAAAAAGATTCGGTTATCCTAACCTAAGCCAAGCCTTTTCAAGAAGGAAGATGTCAGAACAATTGCGTTTTGAACAAGTTCTTGTTGGGGCCGGAGCGTGTGCACGCGCGCTAGTGGATCATGAGCTGAGCATGCCGATGCCGCGTGCGCGTGCGCTTTAGTAACAGTACCGTGGGCGGGGGGGGGTGGGGGGGTACACCCCCCCCAGAGCACCCGAGCCCGGCGGGTGGGGGGGTGGGGGGGCACCGTGCCACCCCCCCCTAAAACCGGGCACCCCCCCCCCCATCGTACCCCTCCCCACGAAAATTTGGCCGACACCCCCCCCCCCCCCCCCCATGAAATTTTGTCTGGCGGACACCCCCCCCCCAAAATTTTCTGCACACCCTAAAATTTTTTTCGAAAATCATGATTTTTTGTCTATAAAGTCTATAATATAAGCTGAATATATGATAACTTGACCATCTTCATTGTAATTTCAACGATTTTGCAGCAAAATTTAGCGTTTTTCCTTCAAAATTTAAGCGAAAAATTATCATGGGGGGGTGGGGGGGGGGTGGACCCCCCCCCACACAAAATTTTTAAAAAATGCACCCCCCCCCAAGGGACCCCCCGGGGGGGGGTCCCACGTTACCATAGGTTGGACCCCCCCCCTCACTTTTTGGTCGGCACCAGTACCGTGGGCCCAAAAAATTTTCGAGGGGGGGGTATGTACCGTGGGGGGGGGGTGCCGACCAAAAAGTGAGGGGGGGGGTCCAACCTATGGGAACGTGGGACCCCCCCCCCCCCAGGGGGGTCCCATGGGGGGTGCTTTTTTGAAAATTTCCGGTGGGGGGGGTCCACCCCCCCCACCCCCCCATGAAATTTTTTCGCTTTAATTTGAAAGGAAAAACGCTAAATTTTGCTGCAAAATCTTTGAAATTACAATGAAGATGGTCAAGTTATCATATATTCAGCTTATATTATGGACTTTATAGACAAAAAATCATGATTTTCGAAAAAAAAATTTAGGGTGTGCAGAAAATTTTGGGGGGGGGGTGTCCGCCAGACAAAATTTCATGGGGGGGGGTGGGGGGGGGGGTGTCGGCCAAATTTTCGAGGGGGGGGGTACGATGGGGGGGGGGGCCGGGTTTAGGGGGGGGGGGTGGCACGGTGCCCCCCCCCCCCCCCCCACCCGACGGTCTCGGGTGCTCTGGGGGGGGGGTGCGCCCCCCCCCCCCCCCCCCCCCCCCCGCCCACGGTACTGGTCGGCACCCCCCCCCCCCACGGTACCATACCCCCCCCCCCCCTCGAAATTTTTTTTTTGGGCCCACGGTACTGTTTAGTAATGAAGCTTTAGGAATTAAAAAAATGGGGATTTTTTTTCTTTTGACATCTCTGACCCTGCCCCCCCCCACCCCGCCGCGCTGGTCCCGATGAGAATAGCTGAGCCGAAAAAAAAAAGCTGATAAAGCCGGAAACACCGTGCCTGTCTGTCAGTGAAGGACGCTGGTGAAAAGATGACGGCGGTTTTCATTCATTTCATTGTTTGCTCCGCTCCATTTGAAGGATGTATGTAGATTGTAGAAGCTAGGGTTGTTAAACAAAAATGAAAATTTTTTTTTTTTAAAAAAAGTGATTAAAAAAAAAAACAAAAATGCCGATTTTTTTTTTAAAAAAAAAATTCGAAAAATTTTCCTCTAATATGCTCTGAAAACCTCAATTTTGGCACAATTTTTCGAAAGTTCAACAAAAATTTTCTTTGATTATACCTCGTAAAACCTTTAGCAGTCGATTTTGGGCCGTTTTACCGACTGATTTTAGGCTTCGACAACATCTGCGATGAAGTTTTTGAGCGTCCCAAAGCTTAGCCTACCATTTCCGATGCAGATAAGGTGACAATTAGCCTCGCAGAGCGTCCGATTGTGCTCGCTGCACCGTTTGCAAGCGCTACGTTGTCTGGTTGCTGCTTCGTGTCGTGTCGTCGCGACACCATCAGAAGAATTGATCGAATTTCAAGGCGGTATGTTTGTCTTCACTTTAGCATTAGCTTAGCTGGGGACAATTAGTGACGTTTTGGAGGTCAAAACACAAGAAGAGGCATGGTGACGGTTTGGAAAAGGGGTAATTGAGGTCACCAAAACAAAATCTGCAAAGTTCCGCCATACGGGTGTCATTCGGGAGGCGCTTGCATATCATATGTGGTTCTTCGGACTCCCTGATTGATTTAGCACAACTTTGATTTTTGAAATTTTTTTTTTTTAAAAAAAAATTTTTTTTTTTAAAAAAAACAAAAATGACGATTTTTGTTTTTTTTAACAACCCTAGTAGAAGCACGTTGAGTTGATCAGTACGTGACGTGACTTACAGCAATGTATTGGAATTTTTTGATGTCACTGACACTCACAGCAGACATTTCGGTAGCCATTTCAGCAAAATCAGCAAGGAAATAAAAAAAATAAAGAGAAAAAACACCGGAAAATGGCGACGACCGAACATCAGCAGCAGCAGCGAACTGATCAGCCCAAAATCAGCATTTTGCAGCGAATCCTTAAAAACATGTACGTCGAGCCTGAATTGTTGGCTGAATTGGACGAGGATCAAAAGCAAATTTTGTTCTGCAAAATGCGCGAAGAGCAGCTGCGACGATGGGCGGAGCGCGAAAAAGAATTTGAAGCAGATCCATCGGCTCGGCCGAAGAAGAAAAAACACAAACAAGTCGAATGGTTGAAAGGTTTGGTTGATTTTCTGTTACTTGCTCTCTTTTTATTTTCTGTGCTGCGCGCTGATGTCAAACGTGTTTGTTTTCATTCTCAGTCACTTCTGTTTGACGTTTGCTGGTTTCAATCTAAATCTGAAGACCTTGCATTTTCTCTCACGCGTGTAATGTAATGTGTGCACGTACAAATTTATGGGATGCAAGATGTTGCAATAACGCGGGTGTCAGGCAGACAAAGGACCTTTGTGGTTTTACAACTTTGGTTCTGAAAATTAGAATTCATTGACATATAGCAACAACACCACTACAGCCAATCAAATCAAGCAAAACTCACATCCAAAAACCGGTTTTATTTCCCATGCGCCAACCCTGATGCCGTCCGTATACAGGACAGTGGTCAGTTTTATAAAAGTGAGTAGTGTCCGAAAAGTGAGTAGTTTTACTTCAGGGTGTTCCAAAAGTTACACCTTGACAATTTCTGAATAAATTTATGGAGGTGAACCGCAGAATGAAATAATTCGGTGCTGATTTTGGCAAAAATATCAGACAAATATGAAGTCTTGGTCACAAAAGGAACATCGCGTTTGAAATTCTTCAGCTGAAATTCGTTGTGGTCTAACTTTCGGGACACCCTGGACGCCGGGAAACCAAACTTAGCGTCGCCACAGCAATCCATGCACAGAATGCATGCATCACGGGATCATCCAACCAATCAGCTAGTTGCATATGTTACTAAGTTAGACTGCAAACAGATCTGACTTCGACGCACTTCAGATCGAACTAGCTGATTAGTTGATGCATGCATTCTGTGCATGAACTGCTGTGGAGGCGGAGTTTGGCTTGCATAAAGTCTATGCATCACGTGGTGACCACCGACCAATCAGCTAGTTGGATATGTTATCGAGTTAGACTGTAGTTGGTTGCACACACGTGCAGTTGATGGACACACATTCTGTGCGTAGGCAAACTCCGCCTCGCACAGCAATGCATGCATCAACTGCGCATGTGTGTGCAACCGACCAATCAGCTGGTTGTATATATTACACAGACGGACTAGTACATCAGTATGAACGAGCGTTTGCATTTGCGCACACGTCACACAGGCTCGGACGGGGAGATCTGGGTGTGGGTGATGGGCGACCACCCGGACGACCGCACGATCGAGCAGATACTCGAGAGCGAAGCGCAAGAAATGGCCCGGACATTAGCGGAACAGGAGACGGCACAGCTGTTGCGACGGCAACGAGAGCGCGAACTGAAGTGGACGTTGGCGACGACGGGCGGGCCAGGGCCGCCGGAGACGGGGAGTGAACGACCGACTGAGAATGAGACGGACGCGGAGGAACGTCGCTCGGAGGACGGATCGGCGGGCGGCTCGATGGAGGAGCTGCGACCGGCCGACTACCACGAAGGCTCCGTGCCGTCCGTCGACGACGGTGGCATCGAGGAGTTTGCGTCAGTTTGGGAATTGGTTATTTTTTGCGTTTTTGTATTTTTGGCTGTGGTGCATATACCTGTGTGCCCGATGGTGTGGTGACGACGCATTGTGCGGACGCGCACAACACGGTGCTGGTCATTGCAGAGCGGTTCGCGGCGGTCCTGCGACATCCGCACACCATGCTCCACAACACACTCGGATATGCTGTGTAGTTTTGATGATAATTTTCACGACTGTGACAGGACAAACAATTATTGGATTTTTTCGGTTTTTACACATCGTGTGGTCAGTGACTCCAAACTGCACTGGTTTTTGAGATTTTCACGAAACATGCCATCGTGGAGTCATGTGAGTTGGTGGCGCTCTCTGGAGCCAGCGCTGACCAACTACAAACACGCAGTCGTTCGTATGATGTCAAGCTGATGTTTGTCACGAATTGCGAAACAGTGAATATAGTGGGGCTGGCAAATGTTGGGCATTAGCTGATTGGCCGGTACGTGACCCTGATCCAATTCGAACGCGTTTAAATCAATGTTTTACAACCAAAAAAACAGGCACATTTTTTCAGCGCTGACAAAGACAAACTCGGCCACCACGAGCACCAGACGAAGCAAACGAGCAAAGTCATGGAGACGGACGTTGATGAGCGTAGTGATTCAATGGAAAGCTGCGAACGCCAGGAGATCATCGAGCCGAACTCCGTGGACTTACAGGCGCTAATGCGGCGAATCCAGAGCATCCCATCGCCTCGGGTCTCCGCATCGCCCGAACTCGAACCGCCACTGTTAAACGACGTGGAAGGAGCACGAGAAAACGGCGAGCAGACGGCGCAAATTGACGCCATTGACCAAATAAACAACAATCCGGTCGACAATCTGTTGAGCGAACTTATCACGCCTGTTGACGATGTGCATTCGCTGAAACATCGGCCCTATGAGTTGAATAATATTGTAGAGCCGTCAAGTAGAGGTAGACATTTGAGTGACCACAGTCACAGTCAACTGAACGAAACGGAACTTGGCACCACTCCCACAAGTACCACCGCTACTCAGCCTGCACCGCCCATTCCGCCTGTGCGGGCGCCTGCGCGCGGTTTGACACCAAGGGTGAGTACGGAAGCACCCTGCTGTTGTTCGATTGTCCTCACCTGAATGGCCTGGGTTGATTAATAGATTGATTAATTGATTCTTATGATCATTTAAAGGCCCGTTCGTGCTGACTTATGCGCATACGTCACGTCAGGCCCTCGTTTGTTGCATACCAGCGTCCATAGAGACGTGACTTTGACGTACGTTAGCGCAGCGTGCGTCAGTCAGTATGAACTGGTGCCTTAAAGCTTTCGCCTGGAAACTGTAAAATCGTTCATCGACTTGTTTCATTGTCCAATGAAACGTTTCAAGAATGTCATTGTTCATATTTTCTCTTTTGTAAAAAAAATTTCAGTTTTTCCATTTTCCACTTCGCCCAGAATCACCAAACGCTCGCCAATGCGATCGCGAGCGTGGATGAACTGGAGCGAAAATTGATAGAGCAGTCCGAGCGAGCGATCGAACTGGAGAAACAGCGCAGAGAACAGGAGATCTATGAATCGTTGAGGGCCGCGCGGCAACGTGTGAACGCGGAGGCGGAGCGCGAACAATTGGTGCAACAGCGGCAGTGGGAGGAACAGGGTAGGACTGTTGGGAGGTTTCGGTGGAGAAATGGAAATTGGGAGGGGGTTGATAGGTCACAGTTGAACGGAATTCGTTAGGATCGGAAACCAATAAACGAATTGTTTTTGCGTATAAACAATTCAACATGTCCCGTGCAAATGCGAAAACAAGAAATTCAAATGCAATAAAACAAAAAACTGCGCACGCAAAAAAATACTGATTATTCAAAGGTGGGAAGCAGCGACTCAGCTTTTTTCAGCTCGTTTTATGCCATCGTTCTTCAAGTGTTATCATTATTGTCCATAGTGAGTGATGTTCAATTAAAGAAACCGAAAATTTTACTAGATAAAAAATCGAAACCAGAAAAAAGCGCCGTTGCAGAGCGCCGCGCGAAGGATGCGGACGAGCACATTCGAACGATGGCGAGACGCGCCAGACAGGAACACCGACAGCACCAGTTGTCGGCGTCGACTGAACTGGCGGAGGCGTTGGAACGACGGCGGAGACGTACCGATGTGCAACAGCAGGACGCCGGTAATGTGCCGAATGGGTGTTGGGCGTCTTTTTTCTCGCTACAGGTAGGTCAGTCAACTTTTGGAAGCAATGAGTCAATGGAAGCAGTGACTAAGCAATCGAGTGTGCGTGCGTGTGCCGATGCCGGTTCAGCTTTTGACGGGTTCTTTTCTTGATACAGTCCGGGTAACTTTTTGGAAGAAATGAGCCATTCAATAGCTTGACCAAGCATTCGCGATGTCTCTCGTGTTTCACAAGCTCAAATCCAACACGTGTCTCCATTGATAGATACTCACTTTTTTCAGCTGACGGTGCCGGTCAGTTCACTGCGAACTCAACCGCACAGTCCAGGCTGCGCTCCGTTACGCCAACAACTGTCGCAAATGGCAGTCGTTTGTCGCCAGTGTACGTTTCAATTATGGCATGCTGATTGGCTGTTTTTGATATATGGGTACAGCGAGTCAGTGCGTGTCAGATTGTACCGATTAGTGCAGTTCGTTTACATGTACCGTCGAACTCAAAATTATATGCAATCAGCTGGTTGGTTGGTGAAGCACGTGACGTATGCGTTCTGGGAAGAACAGACTCCGCCTCCACATCTGTGCCTGCACGTAATCACCAACCAAGCAATCAGCTTCTTACATATGACATAGAAATAGACTGTAGTGATTAGTTCAGTTTGTTTACAAAGGGCTGTTTATTCTCACTGCACAGCGGCTATTATTCTCATTGCAGCACCAAACTGTGCCGTCCCCCGAGACCAAAGTCACGTGACGCCATTGTCAGCTGGTTTCAACGGGACGAACTGCCGCGTGGCACCGGTCGCGACCCGCGAACGGGCGCTGTTGCCGTTTGGTTTCACGGTTGGTTCTCGGTTTTGGACGGTCGGAGTTTTTTTGTAACGCACATGCGAAGCAAGACAGTATTTGAGTAAGCAGTGCTCATTTCGTTGTGTTCATGGCAAAAAATGCTAGGTCACGTTTTTCAATGTTTCTAGTAAAACCACAACTCCGATTGAAGTGTTGTGCCACCTCACAGCAATGGAAGGTTCGCTGGCCAGGCGGACCCACCGCTAAAAATCGATCGGAAACTGTTTCTGTTTTTTGGAAACGAATGAATGTGCGACAGCGAGAACGTTTTTTTTGTGGAACCCGATCCCACCCAGTAACAAGAGCTTGACAATGAACGACGATCTACAGTACGTCCGTTGCGAGTAATCTGCAATCAACAGCGAATCAACGCGCCTCTGCCCTTCCTCAGGCGTCATCAGTCGCGAGGCGTCCGATCGGCTGCTGCGTGCTCGCCCACCGGGGGCGTTCCTAATTCGCGTCAGCGAACGCATCTGGGGCTACACGCTCTCGTATTCGCTGGGCGACGGCCAGAGCAAACACTTCCTGATCGAGCGCACTGCGGACGGCTACCAGTTCATTGGCACCGAGCAGATCGTGCACGCGAATCTCTGGGATCTGATCAGCTATCACCAGGTGTTGGACGTGTTTTTTTTGTTTACAAACCGATCAATGCTTCATGAAGCTTATCACAGCAACTGTTATCGTTGGTTGTCTTTGTGCGTCTCAATACGTTCGCAGATGTCACAAGGAAATCAGTTTCACGCTTGCTGCGGCAATTCGAACTTGCCGACAGTGACTCCGGAGAGTTAGTCGCAGAGCCGAAAGAAAAGATAACATCAATATTATGAATGGCGGCTTTGTACGGATACGGGTACTGACTGAACAAATTCAGTCTGGAATACTCGCTTTTGCCAGCGCATCTTCCAGCAAGCATTCCATCTTAATTTCAATGTCTTTTACGTTTTGTGCAAAGTCATTCGCCGCCGTGCTAATAACATTCTGACAATTCTGACATATTCACTGTGCTATCGCACACCTGTCAGTGCGCAAATAACGCAGAGACGGTTCTCACCAATAATAACACCAACAACGTTCCAAAACAGCGAAACAACAAACCTTTCTACTTGCATCTTGCCCTTTTCATTGCGCGACTTATTATTACTACACCATATTTCCGTACACAAAGAACCCGTTAGAACGTCAAAAAAAACCGTTGGCCAGTGTTTACCTCAGGAGCGATGCGAAACGTTAGAAAGTTGTTGTTGTCCCCCGCAAGCTGTTGGATGCATATGGCATATTTTCTTTCTCTCTTTACACACCCACGCGCTGTGTGAAACATAAACATCGGGTAGCATAAAGTTTTTGTTCTTTTCGGTGCGTGCAAATTTGAGCTGTTGAACAGAGCTTTTGGGTGAAGACGTTGAAAAAAGTTGAAGAAATGGAAATCGAATGAAAAAAGTGCATATGTGATGGATAAAGACGGCAGGGAAAGAAAGTTTTTAGTGAGAAAGCTTTGTTGGAAAAGGGTAGAAAAGTGTGAAAAAAATGTTGGCTGTTGCCAGCTAATGCGTTTTGAAAGTTTACATTTCCATTTATCGCGTTTCTTACGAATTCTGTTCTGCTGGAAGTTTTTTTAATAAATTTGTGGTGAAACCAAGAATGGGGAGCTGTGAACAAGAACAAAAACAAAAAACTTTTTCATCTACGAACACAGTATGGTGATTGGTTGAGTTGAATACATTTGAAAATTGAATACAATTGAAACGGTTACAATATGTTTATTGAAAGCCGTCACTATTTTTCACAGAATACAGAGTTCGCGAAAGAACGGGATCGGAGTTGAAAGAACACATAGTTAAACAACAAATGGGGTGTTTGATTTCAACCAAAACCGATACATTCGTATATGTCGCTGTAATTCAAAGTTACGCATGCTGTGTAGTCTGCGAAAAAGGTGACAGGTTTAAACAAACATACTTTAGCCCATGCTGTCGGAATGTCCTGTCAGCTTTCAGTGCCTTA
>JASANC010004311.1:0-35705 GCA_030248135.1 Theristus sp. LFF4_11
GTTTTCAGAGTTAAAACGGTTTTCAGTAAGCCCGGAATTTTATTTTACATTCAACTCGTGCGCTTTCCACAAACGGCCAACCAAATAATGAATTGCGGAATGCTCTCGCATTTTGAAAGAAAGGTCAATTTCTAAGCGTATTCCAGGAGCCTGTGGATGTTGACTTTTCGGTCATGGCCACATTTGTCGAGTTCTACAAACCACTATGCTGGGCTTCGTCAATTTTGCACCGTACCAGAAACTCGGCCTACACTATCCGCCAAAGGTTACAAGAACGATACGAGTTTTTTGTTTTTTTTAATCTTCTTCGACTCGGCATTTTTTTGTCTGCGCGCAGCCGAACTCTAAATTATAGGGAATCAGCTGATTGGTTGGTAGTTACATGATGGATGTTTTCTACGCAGGCTGCTGTGGGGGGCGGGGGGCGGAGTTTGGTTTGCACAGAAAGCATGCATACCGTAACCACCAACGAATCACCTGATTCCCTATAATTTAGAGTTCGACTGTACGTCAGGTATAAACGGGCGTTCACATTCGCCATCTGCAGCCAAAATCCGAGACGGAGCACCCGAGCGACGTCGAGCACGACCCGGACGCACTCCAGGAGCGCGTTCTCGCTGACACAGCCTCTGTTCCGCGCCGGTGACGTGCAGCCGAGCCAGGAGACTGACGAGCACACGATCGACGAGTTCCCGTTGGACGTGAGTGCAACAGACGTGCTGCTTTGTGAACGGTGTGGACGAGGATGAATAATGTGCACGGCACTCGCACTGCTTGTCTTCTCAATCGACGGCGGCCATCTGTTGCAGACTAGCAGTTGTGGTTTGTAAGAATGCCGGAATTTTCGGCAATCGTGTGCGCAAGGTACAAAGAATGAACAGATCAGTACGAAGAAGCAACTAATTTAAAAGAACACGTCAAAAGTTTGACACGCACAATTCGAATTCTGAACGTCTTTTCTCTTTCATTCAAATTGCGCGAGCTCTCGCACCGTAAAAAACTGCCATGTTCAATCGACCACAACGAAAAAAAAACCGTTACTGATTTGAAAGCAGAAATTGTGGTGGTTTTTGACGATCGTCTGATGTCGAAGTTTGGTGGCCACTTCTTTTCTGTTTGGGCACACGTTTTTATTTGCTCATCTGCTCACTTGAATAAGAGACCATAAAACAAAAAAATCTGTTTTTTTCTCTGAAACTTTTTTTGATTTTTTCTTGCCAGCCGGATGATGAGAGCATGAGCGAGGCGCAGCGCGTCCAGCGAGCCGAGCGCCGTCTGCCGACGCTGTTCGCAAACTGCCGGTTCTTGTTGAATCGTGAAGTGCCGAAGGAATCGTTGACGTTGATCATTCGGTGCTGCTGAGTGGAAGGGGCACTTTTAGAATGTGCATCTAAGACTCCTTGGTTGCATTGCATTATTGACAGACATGGCAATGCTGTGGTGACAGACTAGCCCGAGTTGCAGAGGAATGACCATTTGTTTGTTGCATCTACCAGCAATAGTAAACAGCATTTTGATCCTATCCTGGTATTTCGTTTGTCCACAGGCCGCTGATTCTTTTCAACCATCTGCTCTCCTTCGAAAACCGTAAACCACATTTTCGAGTGCCAATTAGGGACATGAAACAAGTTTTGATTGTTTATCGGTCATTTTGACGTCTCTCGAGGAGTTGCGGCGGCGTGGTGTCCTGGGAAAGTGGCTACGGCGCAACGTACGGCGTTGAGGACGAACGAATCACGCACGTCGTCATTGACCGTCCCATAGTGGCCAGCAAGCACATTGCAAGGTGACGCTTGGTGCGCTTGCACAGCTCACTGATTGGTGCAAGTCCAAGTTCGATACAGCCAATCAGCGCGCCAATTTCATGTTTTCCCATTGAAATTGAAAACATTGCATTGTAGATTTTGATTAAATAGTAATCATTTCGGTTTGTCTGCGCTAAAGCTTTCGAAATTTGTGAATCACGCATAACGGTGGTGTGAAGCCAATCAGCGGGTTGCATTGGAACTTTTTGAGTGTAATAATTTGTACTGATTGGGTACACGTTTGAGTCCTTTGCGCTGATTGGTTGCGTTCAGCATTTACACTTGCAATGGCCCATTCCAGAGCAAACATCCAGCCGCAGTGGGTGTACGACTGTGTGAACGCACGCACACTGCTGCCGATTGAGGACTATTTCCCGGGCACTTTCTGCCGCCGCATCTGTCGCCTTTCGTGGACGAGAAGCCCGGCCAATACGTACCGCCAGAAAGAATCAGACAATTGGAGCTGGCAGGCCATGGTAAGTCCGGTTTTTTTTGTTGTTGACAAAGTCGAACGCATCAATGTGGGTTGAAAAGTGCATGATCTTCAGGTGCTGAATTCAAAAACAAGGCGTGGGGTAGATGTCAAATAGGCAGATGCAAGCACACACCTGTGTGTGTGCCTATCAATGGGATTAATTAGTTGCTTTCAAAATGGGGGCACCAAATATGAATGTGAGAAAAAATTGGGTGGTTTCTACTTTTTTCAAGCTGTCGACCAAAACTTCGTTCTGTGCTCAACGCAAACGCTCTTCAGTAGACATCAAGATACACAACACAATTCTCCGTTTGCTTCAGATGTGAGCGAGCTGAAGGCTGCAAACGAGTCGATGATTGGAGAGGGGCTCATGGAACCGCCGGTGGCAAAGAAACGCAAAGCAGAGGTCAGTTGCAACAGCAACACTGGGGTTGGCATGGGAAATAAAACCGGTCTTTTTTACCATCATTGTTGGTTGACTCACATTGCGATTCAGCTCGTGTGCGCATTTTACTCTCTGAACAGTGGTTGCATTATCACAAGCAAACACAGTGACTAGCACAGCTGCATTTGAGCGGTGTGAAATCGATTGCATGCCTGAGCAGTTTTGAAAGTTTTTGTTTGGGTCTCCGAATTTCATGCAGTTTTATCGGAGTTTTCTGCTTTTTCGCGAAATAAAATGGAATGGAATGGAATTGGGCTGGAACGTGTGCACACGCGCTAGTGGAGCATGAGCATGAGCATGTCGATGCAAGTGCATTTTAGAAAAAAACTGCCACGTTACGGGCGTACGTTGGTTCAGTGAATTTTACCGATAAAGAGAATAGTTATCACACGCAAACCGATAACCTCGCCCACTGCTACTATTTCTCAGAAAACCGCCGACAAATCCACGGTGCCGAAAGTGACGCCGGGCAAAACGCACAAAGAACACCCACAACAACTGGTGGAGAAAGTCGGTGAGCAACGCAAACTGCGCGAGATGATGATACCGAAGAAGCAGAAACGGGTGTACCAGAAGATCATGAAGGGACGCAAGAAACAGGCAACGCTGGCGCGAGGCATGGCCAGCAGACGCAAGGGCAGACAGGCCAGCTGAGGTGTAGTTGCCAACGTTGGAATGGACTGACACTTGAACTCAGGTGGAAAAGTTGCAGTGGGATTGGAGATACAGAAAATTTGTTGACGCTATGGTTACTCTGTTGAATTTGTTGTTGTCGAAAAATTTACTGTTGGAAATTGGTATTGTCGATTTTTTTCAGAGAGAAGTAAAAGACATTGAAGCTGCCGTTTGGCAGAACAGGAATTTTACTGGCTCAATGTTACTGTATATCAACAGCGTTTTCATTCACATCTCACATGGAACAAAAAATGGGAACTTCACGACCTGATCAAAAGCGAATATCGCCAATGTAAACGAAAATTTGAAAATGGCAGTAAAACTAAACCGACCTTCAGTAGAACTGAAAACGCAAATCAAACTGATTAAAGTATCAGATATAAACGAAGGCAACACGACTGATCAAAAAACGATATTTGGCAGCACAGAAACAGTAAACCGAGACCAAAATATGAACGTCAAACTGCAACCATACATCACCGAACAAATCAACTGAGCAAAGTAAGTCAAATCCATAATACGAAACAAGTTCAAGTGTCAATTCAGAAGAAAATCGCAAAGAAACTATTGTGCAATCTCCGTGTGCGTTTCGTGAGCGTCACTTTCGTGCGCGTCATCCCGCGTTGCGTGCGCCGCTTTCTCCTGCTCCTCCTGCAGCTGCGTGCGCAGATTCTTCGGCGCCAACGGATGCCGCTCGAACATGCGACGATGCAGATCCTTGGATCGATGCTGCTGCTGTGGTTTCTCTTTGGCGCCAATCAACGCCGCCGTCGGCGAATCCACTCCGCCGTGCGACCCGGCGAGTTTCGCGGAATCGACCGATTTCATCGATGAGTTTCGTGAGCCCGTCTCAGTGCCCGTCGACTTTGGCGTGTCCTCCACCTGCGAACATCTTTTGAACCTTTTCCTGATTTTCGATTGCATTACAATTGCAAGCAGAGTCCGGTTTCGTTTTTTTTCGTCCCCCATGGCCTTTTTGCCTGTGCGCTCGAAAAATATTGATCAGATAAAACACCGTATTTCGTTTTATTTTCCTCGACAATCACAAAGGTGGAAACGAGACTGAATTGTGTTTAGCGAGACCGATGCAGGCGACACCGCACTCTGTTTTGTATTGTTCACTGTAAAAGTTCAACAAACTCTCCAGTTTGCCTCGTCGACTCACGTGAATCGGCGTGCGCTCGTAATCGCCAGTGGGCGAGCGCGGGTCGTCACCCAACGGATGGTAATTGCCTGTTGAAAGTGCAACGATTTGAAGGAACACTTTGCGTGTCACGTGACTCGTCACTTTCATTGGACATTTCAGTCAATCAATGCAGTCCTCGACTGAAAGTTTGAGATACTTACTGAGCATAGTCAGGGATGAAAATGATGCACAACCGAAAAACTCGCGTCCGCAGTCGAAATCTTTCATTTAAGTCAAACGCTACTCTTTTTTTCAGTGCTCGTGCACATGAAGTTTTGGAAGAGACACACAGTGAGAGTGAATGAATTTCAGTAAACAATTTCCAGTTTCAATTCAACGAGTCGGAAAAACGATTTCGACCCAGACCCGAGCAGAAACCGAAACCGAGCGCACCTGTCGACATGATGTTTTTCTCAGCGCCTGCAGTCGACGGCGGAGTGGCACAGTCCTCTGGGCGGTACAGCTCGGAGCGATGTCGCGACACAAATTGACCCATCTTTCGTGCGCTTGTTTTGTGCGATCGGGCGTGGGGTGTTCGTGTTCGGTGTTGTAAACTTCCTCACTTTACTTTCAGACTTCACGTTGCTCGGTTTTTTCTTCTGCGAAAAAAATCTCTCACTCGATCTGTCTGCTGCTGAATGCAGGAAGAAAAATTGGATTGAAATGAGAAATATTTGAGGTGATACAGAATTCTTATTGATTTTAAAAACAAAGAGCGTGCATACGGAATAACAAAAAACGTGCTGCACTGCAGTTTATTTGCAGAAAAGGCGACCGACACGTGCAGTTGGCTGTGTGTGACAGGATATCATAATCATTTGCGTCTTTTGAGTTTACCGCGCTGCAAAAATGCGTATTACGTGTTTTGGCGGCACAAAGGTAACACAATGTTTCACGCGTTGGTGGCGTTTTTGCAGAGGTTTGCGTACACGGCAATTCACTTTTCCAATCAACAAATATTGTTTGTGTCATTTCACAATCACAGCCAAAACCAACCGATCCAAACACTCCAAACTTGCGCGAATCGGCACGATGCAACGAGCGACGGCGGCGAGTGTCGCAGGCACCCCGATGGTCTGTTGCTTGCTCGAGAACGGACGCCGATGCGGCAAACCGGCGTGCCCGCGGAAAATGTTCACGAAAAAGATCGAGAAATTCGTGCAGCAGAAACGGCTGAATGTGCTGCCAGATCCGTCCGTATGCTATGACGTCATTTAATGCTTTTTTGTCAACGCCTCTGTCGGAGGAACGGAAGTAGTCTGAAGTTCATGTCAGCAAACAATGCCGATTAATTGGCGAAATCTGTGGGATTTTTTTGAAAAAAATGCATCATAAACAGACCCATGGTTGCACTAAAAGTTTGTTAACTAACTGCTTTTCATTTGACTGAATGAATTGGTCCTATGTGTTAGATCGATTTCTGCAGCCGATCAGCGCATTTTTGAGTGAATTTTGACAGTTTTGCCGCAACAATGGTCATAATGTCAACCAACTTGAATTTGTAATGTTTTTTTTCGTTAGTCACGAAAACGCAACACAACCGATGGAATTTGTGCGAACGTTGCCTGCCGCTTGTGAATGATACGTCCATTCCAAGTTCCACACCATTCAGCACGTTCCAACTGATCGCAGGCCAAGCACAACAACATCTGCCTGATGCACCGGCGTATCCTTGTGCCGCCGTCGCAGCGTGGCACAAATCGAGCGAACAGACCCGCTGGCGAGGATGCGTCCGACTTTGAGGACGACTTTGCCTTCGTCAACACGCAGCCAGCACAGCAGCCGCACAATTTCGTTTGTGATAAACGGAGGCATTTTATTCTTGAGTGAACTGTGATGTGTCCCATTTTTCGTGAAGATCACATGACACCAAAAGATTGCAGCGTCACAAACATGCGCGCTCATGTTGTATGTGACAATGCTGTGTTTGCAATTATGCAACGTCGCAAAGCGCATTCTTAAGAGTTCTTCTTAAGCAAAACTCTTCTGGTTTCAGGCCTCCTCTTCGCAATCACAAACTTCCACCAGTCAACAGTCCACCTCCAGTTCTTCTGCAGCACCACCGCCAAGCTCAAAGCGAACCAATCAGCAAAACTCGCTTGTTAATGTAAGTTTGCTTATGTCACCCTCGTGGCCTGCTGGTAGCGCGTTACACTCTTGTCTGTGCGTTCGAGGGATCGAGCTGCGCAGAGGGTGTAAAGGCATTTAATGACAGAAAAAAATGTGGGTGCCCTTCTCGACGGCGTTTGGTACGCTTTTCTGAGTGAGCCCTGGCTAAAAACATCGCCTACATTCATGGTCGTTCGTTCGCAGATTGGAAAAAGCGTATATGTTGGTTTGATCACCAACTATTCATTGCACGCTGCAAACGCCGGAAATTTCTTTAACAGTTGTTACAGATAAAAACAAAATCACTCAATTAACTTTTGAGAAAAAAGTATTTTCCACGAAACAGTAATGTATGTCTGCTGAGCAAACGTCAAAACATCAACAATCAAAACAAACAATTCCATTCCAAAAAGTTGTGCAGCACCATTTTATTGTCATTTCTCAGTTCCGCCTAAACGCGCTGTCCGCATCTGCCCTGCGCCGCTACAAGAAACACTTCAAACTGGCCACGAAGCAAGGCATCAACAAGCAGCAGCTGAACGATCTCGTCTCTGAACACTTCGAAACGATCGAGGTCGATGAGAAGAAAGTCGTCACGTACTTCATTTACGCCGTGAAGACCGGCAAGAATCGTTTGGACAACAGCAATAGCAACACCGCAAACAGTGCTGCCAAGGCACCACCCGAGTGATAATGTGGTCGGTTGAGCAAGCACTGTCACATAAGACATGCGCATTCATGAATGCAAGTGCTGGTCTGAATGCAGTCGTCCTATTGTTGCACAGTCGCCAAACGCACAGGCACACGAGCGACACGAACCTCACTGTGCAGTGCGCCACATGTTTGTCTGCCTTGCCTTCATGGAGTTCAGTTGCATTCGCCACGGAGCCATATGTCATGAACGCGACGATTTGCTGGTGACTGTGCAACGTTAAACATTCAAGATTAAATAATATAGCATTATAGACAAACGACGCACGTGTTGCAGAAACTACACGTTTTTCAGACAGGACTTTGTTTGTCTTGTATGACAGGCTCCAGTCAACCGCAATAACAGTAGTATCTGGTGTGAAATTGACAATTTGTATAATCACTTGTTTGTTTCTCGCTTTTTTCACATCTTTCATATTGTCACATTGACATTCACGAACAAAATTTGCATAAAAATTCTCGTTTCGAAGCTTCTCGATCCAACAAAAATACATTGAGCAAAATAATCAAGAACTGAAACAGTTTGTCGCAAAGGAAACCGACCAAAGAACCACACAAGTAACACGGTCACTAGTCGCATATGAACAAACAACCGTTATTTGGCGAACGAAGCAGAAAAAAATGGTAAAACCCGTTTTAGTAAACTGAGAATTCCGAGTGAAGGATCGTTTGTTGAACTTCAAATTATCACCGTCTATTCGCCTAAAATTAGCAAGGCAAAAAAACAGAAGAAAAACTCGAATGGCCACATGTAATTCAATGAAACTATAACGATATCAATCAATGTTTCCATCTGATTCATGTCACAACATTTTCTCGATGTACTCGACGACGTGGGGCACGCGCGCCTTCACCTGCAACCATTCAGTTTCACATTCGACTACAGTTATTTATACGACCGTACATTTCGTTATGAGCCCAGTAATGCGTTGCACAATCAATCACGAACAAACACACCAGCAGCGTAATCATGGCTTTATGTTTGCGTGATTGTTGTGTTGTTACATAAAGCCCCAGATCCTTGAAAAAAGTTATTTTGCAACGGAAACAAATTTGGAAATTGGCATTTCCTGGCATTTTACAGGCAGCCGAGAGCAACGACATAAACGCCGCTATTAAAAGCTGACCATTTTGTACAGGTCGTGTTCGGTTTTTATGGCGCGCATCAGCAAATGGTCGGTTGAAATGGACGTCTGCGTTGCGACGTCCGACACCGCCCGTTCGGCGCCTTCGATTGAGCCTGCAAACATTTCAACACCAGTTTCACGGAGAACAAACTGCAAATCCGTGAAGGTGCCATTGACAATTGCTTTCTTGTGAAAAACTTGGAAACCTACATCCCAATAACTTTCATAACGCAACAGCATCCCACTGTATTGCCAGCGAAATTTTGGAAAATTTTTAAACCAATTATCCACATCTCGTGTGAGAGAAAACTTTACAGCAACATACCCTTCGGTCTGCGCCCCCAATTACAAGCCATAATAAAAATCTGGGATCTAACAATGCAACCAGACTCAACACCTACCAGAAGACCACCAAATCAGCAAACACCCCCCAAGGCCACAGACGCACATTGGACGCATTTCTCCAGAGGCATCGTCGATCCGAGCGCCCAGCGGACAGCACGCCACTGGCATCCGGTCTGTTTGCGAGTGAAATGCTTCGCAAGCACCGTGCATTGTTGGCCCTCTCTGCAAACGAAAGCGAAATGGTGTGCAGCAATGAGTGAATGTCCAACGCATCTCAACGACCACTGCAACCTTTTTGAATTGCCACTGCAAGCACGAAACTGATGTCACATGATTGTGCGCACTGCCGAGTCGAAGAACCAGAAAAAAGACGAAGAAGAAACTCGTGTGACTCAACACCCAACCGCCAACCCCAGCATCCAGCAACGAACTTGACGATGTCCGTGAGACTCTGTGCGTGCTCGTCCGGCGGTCCGTCGGCGCCGCAGTCGAACGTGACGGCGGGGCAGAGCACGCAGCCGCACTTGTCCGTCTTCAGGATGGCCAGCTGTGTGTTCAGCATGATCACGTGACCGGTGCACTCGACCAGACACGCCTGCGCCGGTTGCTTGGGGGTGCTGCTGGAAATGGAGAAATGTAAGCAGCATTCATGGAGGTTGAAGTGCGCGCGTCACACATTCACGGAGAAAAACCGTCGACGATGTGAGGAAAACCCATTCGGTCGCCCCCCCCCCCCCCCGTTACAGCACGAGATTGCCAATTTTGTTTCTCTGCCATTTCAAAATCTCCGACAAGCATAATCGCACATCCGCTCACCTCCTGACCCACTTTGTCCACCAAACTACCCACCCCAAACGGTCACCTGAGCTGCGACTGTTGCACGTCGTTGAGCGCGATCGCAGCGAATCCGTCGCCCACCCGTTGGCAGTACTGTTTCGCAGCGAGTCTGCTGTTCGTGTCCGGCGCATCGAGTGCCGAGTGCGTGCTGTCGTTGGCAGCCTCGAACGGCCCGGCCACCTTCGTCACGAACAACGCCAACCAGCGACAGCCGTGCTTCTCCGCTTGCGAACGTGCCACGAACTGCACCGGGTCACCGACGCTGAACACAAAAACACCCGTTTCGTTTTTTTTTGTCCACACCCAGAGACTTCGTTCGAAATACCGAGCGTTAACTAGTCGTGTTTGTAATGCATTAAGATGGCACACACGACACGATTTCTAAATCGCGTGGCCAATTTTTTAAAAGTCATGTCAGTGCGTGCGTGCGATTTTTTTCAGAGAAGACTAACGTTTCTTGACACCAGTTGTAACATATGCGGTTGAATAATAGAAAACGGTTTCACGGGTCTTCACAGTTCTCCGCATTTTGTTCCAATTTATTCAGTCTCACTCTAACCAGTGTTTTTCCCACCTCGTGCGTGTGTATTACAATACAGCTGATCGAACATAAAGACTAAACCAAGACCAACTTAAAGACAGCGTTCAATCGCGGCGGCTCGTTCAACTGCGACCGATAGGCGGAGCCAGGGAAGAACACGAGGCCACACTGGTGCGACATTATGAACGCGTAGGTGTCGTGCAGCGCCGAGATCGTGCCGCGCACGTCCGCGAGCGTCTGCGAACCAACAACACACCGTTGAGATTGTGTGGTCGTGGAGGTGAAAACAAGCCAGCACACACAGTCGAGCTCTAAAGTACAAGCAATCAGCCGATTGGTTGCTGATGCATACTTTCTGTGCAGAAATTGCTGTGGAAGCGGAGTCGATCACGTGATCAGCCAGCAACCAATCAGCTGATTCCTATAATTTAGACTGTAGGCATCACGAGACACCAAATTTTTTTATCTCTTCTGAAAAAACACCACAGTCATTGAACCTGTGGTCCGTCACCATTTCCGGTGGGCGACAAAAATCGATCGTTGTTTGCCGAGATGGTGACGTGCGTCGCCCGATAGCTGCAGTCGTTCTTGCCGCTCTGACTGACTGCCTTGAAATGCACAATGTCACCCTCTTTCAGGAGCAGTTTCAGGTCTGCAATGGAAACGCGAACAAGTGCACAAACATGGATGGATAAACGAGTGGACAGACACGAACACGAGTGATGACATGACATTCAAGTGTGAAAATAAACGTTTTTCAGCCAGTCACAAAAAAGTTCCATAACGCAACAACTCGATTGCGGTTGCTGGTTGATTTGTTACTCAAAAACCGTGTCGAACCCGTGGTGAATGGAATAGAACGCAGAAGCCACAGAGCCAAATTTAAAAATTGTTCAACACAACGAAAAAGATCAGACAATCAAAAACTGAATG
Organism: Theristus sp. LFF4_11; assembly: GCA_030248135.1. NCBI lineage: Eukaryota > Metazoa > Nematoda > Chromadorea > Monhysterida > Xyalidae > Theristus > Theristus sp. LFF4_11. Next base: position 11,190 of record JASANC010004311.1, read on the forward strand.
CAACTCACCCGGACAGAACTGATCGGCCGGCGCAACGGCGGCCAGCGGAGCGAACACGCCGCCGTGCGCATTCGAAGTGATGTACGCAAATTTGTTGCACACGCGCGACACACGCCCCGAGCCACTGATGTTTGAAGCCGCTGCGTGCGCGTGATTCTGAAAACCCGCTCTCTCGTGCTGATCCGCCTGCCCTCCTCCTCCCGCGTGCATTGCCAATGCCAGTTGACGACGGCGGCGGTGCGCTTTCAGCTGCGGCTTGCCTTTTTTACTTTGGTGTCTCTGGTGCGGTTAGTTTTGACTCGTTTGTCGATTTTTCTTTGACTTTTTTGTTCGCGGTTCGTCTCACCTGGCAAGTGGCAATGAAGTAATCCAAACGCACACAAGAGACTCAAAAAGTGAGCACTTGGGTTTTGAATTGAGGTGGCTTTGGGTTGGCGTTGGCATGTGGTGCATGGCCAGCATGGGGGTGCATGTAGTTGTTGAAAACAGTATTTTCACAAGGTTTTAAAAGTTTCGCCGTTCAAACAATTAAAAGATAGCGTATTTTTTACGTTTTTGGTATTCCTTTTCAGTTTTTGAAGGTCATTTGCTTGTTTCGCCAATGTTTTTTTACATTCATACACATTCGTTTACATTTTACAATATACAAATATTTAACATGGCTGTCTGATCTGAGAACTTTGTGAACTCCATCAATTGTGTGCGCAACTGGCTCTGCTCTGATCTGAGCAGAAAACTGAAATCTCGGTTCTTTAGCACGGCACGGGTCAGCAGGTCATTGAAATTCATCAAAAAATATTTTTATATCCCTGATTCCCTGCAAGATCCCCAACACAATATCCGTTATTTCAGCATGATATTCACAAATCACCGCGATTTATTGCAACGCTTTGGCTGCTCAGCACTGCTGTTTCCTCTGATAGTGGCAAACTTTGCAAACTGTTCCGTGTCGCCGCCAAATGGCGAGTATCTGCTGATGTTAAAATGGAATTCGTTCGCTAATATCAAGTTTATCGCTGATTGATCGTAGCGGTGGCAGTGTCCGTTGCTTGTCTCCATTTTCAGTTGCTTTTTGCGCTCACTTTCGGTGAACGAACATTGCAGCTGTGCATGAACAGGCGCCATGCACGCTCGCTCAAGCGCACACAGCAGCCACCTGAGCAGAAACAATCTGCAACACGTTGGGTCTACATGCATGGGCAGCAGAAACTTAAGCAAAGTCCCAGTCAAAAGACCGTACACTCTGTTACAACACAGTGATGTTGCACAGTCAAGTGTTTGTTTGTGACCGTGCAACGTCACAGTTTCGCATGTTACACCCTGGTAATGCACAATCAGCGGCCAATCAGATTCACGCTTCCAACGGTTTACAAATGCAATGAAAGACCGATATTGGAATCAACTCCTCACAGTGAAAAGATATACAGAAGAAAAATGATTTTAGTTTTACCAAGCTACAATTCGCCTTGTCGTGAGACTGTCCGTTGCAAACAGAAAACCTCCAGCTCCTTGACGGGTTGATTTCGCCAGATTCCGATTCGTTGGCAGATAATCGTACATGTCTGAATTTGTTTTTTGTAAACTCGGACTTGGATTTTCAAGGTCCAATCCCGGTTCAGGTTCAAGAGCAGTTCCACTGTCGGAAATCTCCTTCCGAGTGATTTCATGTAACAAAAATACACGATCATTATGCCATCCAACAGGTTCCAATTGACCTTTTTCACCTCCCACGGCCATGTCCAGTCTTCCACCCCACTATATTTTTGAGTAAAACTTGTGGTTGTCCGTGTGGCGGTTTTTTAGCGCGCGATTCTTCGAATCGAACAACACGAACCTGGGTGCGTGGTGGAGAAAATGCTGAACGCTGGGAAGAAGAGCAGCGAAAAGTGAAGTTGCCGTTGCTCGATCAACGACAGCACCGTTTGCTCGCCGCGCTCTGTGGGGCGCCATCGGATGCTCGTGTCTGCCCACCAGAAACCGCCGGGGAACTCGCGCAACGACTGCTGAACGGGCGGAAGTTTTTCTGATTTTACACTGAGAAAACAGTGGACATTGTATGTACGGCATGTAGGTATTGTAAGTATTGGAAAACACCTTTAAAGTATAGTATGGCCGAATAAATAAGGCAGCCCATCAAGGCGGGATCAGTCGCAAACTAGGAGTTGTCTTTTTCAAAAATGCCAACATAACTTCAAATCATGTGTTCAAGGCAGAAAGAATGAACAGAATAGCACGAAGAATTCATTAGTCTGAAAAAAAACGCGTCAAATTTGGCACACAATTTGGTTTCTGAACGTCTTTTTTCTTTCACTTAAATTTCGCGCGCTCCTTGCACCCTGAAAAAAAGCTGCCATGTTTACTCGGTCATTCCGTGGTAAAACTTCGTTTTCTTCAAACACCAACCACCATGTGCTCGTCCATAACGTTACGACCGAAAACTGTTTCAGACAACCTATATGCTCTGCAGTCTGCCATTACGGGCGTACCATGAACAGCGTTTACAGCGTTATAAAAATTTTGTCTGGCGGCTGAAACCTGCACGGCCGAACATTGAACGGCCCAAGACAGACACGGCCGAAGACGTCAGCGGCCGTACCGAGACGAGAGCATGTTTCTCATAATGACTAAATTTCCATTTTTTCGACATAAGCAAGATATATCTTGCTTATGTTGGCTTGCAGCTGTTGGCCTGATAAGCCCACTGGTGTATTCAATACTTTGCTCGTATACACTTTCAAAGTTTTGCTAAATGTTCCAGTGTTCGCTCACCGCAACAATCATCGGCTTGAAGTGATATGAAAACAGATTGCGTGCATGCGGCGGCCAATAATTGAAGTTGAATTTTCGCAGTTCAACCTGGCACAACGACGCGACCAGGCGTACTGCTGTTCCGTTCTTGATTCCCAAATCGTAGACAATGATCCTCGCTTTTGGAAACTGGCATCGAGTTTTTTACGAGCGACACAATACGCATGTACCCTATGTGTGTACTGTGTGCAAGGGAGAAAGAATGAACAGTGGCTTACAGTGGCAGCATGCACAAACATTCACAATTTGCACGTCTTGTACAATTGGACTGTTCACTGTTGTAAAGTTTGCTCTGAGAAAAAAGGTGAACAGAAACATTTACGTTTGGTGGTAACTTGTGGGAAAAAAAGTTGATCAGTTTTTGTCAGCAGGCTTCTGACCTGCCCAGCCCCAACCACAGCCAATCATCGGCTTGCATTAAAAAGCGTGTTCAAGTGCATGTGTAAATAACTCCATGCCCGTTTCTGTGCGGATGCGATGCCACCAAGAAGTTCGTTGACATGATTTTCTGAAGTGCCCATCACGATCGGAGGCGTTCGAATGTTGACAAGTTTTTGCAAATTTTGACGGAATTGCAAAAAATCCAGCCAATTGTTTGCAGACGGCTTCGAACTGTTTTCGACAGTTTTAGACAGGCCTTCAAGAAGTCCGAAATCTCGCAGATATCGCAAATGGGTGCAGTTGAACTTCCGGCCAAACGCACTCAAATTTCGACTGTAAAAACAGAAGTTATAGTAAATCGCAGTGGCATTGTCAATACAGGCGCAATGACTGGATGAGTCAATTTTATTCGAATGTTTCTGTTGATTTTTGCCAAAGTTTGTTGAATTGTTGCTGCCATCGATTTTTGTGAAAATAAAGAAAACCTTAGTGTTGAAAAACAGTGTGTGTTGCCAGTAAATCAGTAGACCTGCACCGACTATCACTGATGCCGAGTAAAAAATCAACGTTTTGCGATGACTAGAAATGTTACTACCACACATTTTAACGTCCTTTGTTTGCAGAAAACGAAAAATCAACGTGCTATTCAAATAAGAAGTTCATTTCAGGATACCTTTGGAAAATGCATCTATGGACGGACACTGATGAATGAAGATACAGACACCATAGAATGTACTGCAACATCACAGTTGCCTTTTCAGGAGATTTGGCACACAATAACTGCTTTGTTTAGGTTTGCTTGGCATCGGTTTCAGTTCAAGCTGTCTATGATACCTGCCATACCACCACTGTTTCAAAAGTGTCACGACACGACCCACTAAACGTTTATATTGATTACCACAAAGATTTCAGCTCTTTGCAACATTGTGAGCATCTGGCGAAAACTTTTTGGCCAAGAACAATATTTAATCATTTTGGTATGCGGAGTGGTACTGAAAGGGGCCAGCTGAGTCCCCTCCACCCAATACACCCCGACACCAAGAATGTGCAACGTGTTAGTTAAAAAAACACTTTCTGCTTTTTAGTCGACGAAACAACAGATTGCACGTTGACTTGGCAACTTCTGTCTGAACTGAATCAACAAAATGTCAACCGTTTAAGCTGTTTCAATTTGGCGTCAACGTCAACGTACACGTGCATCGACGTTTCATAAGCTTCCGTATTGTGTGTGTTGTTTTCTTTGTTCAATCCTGTTATCAGTTGCCTGACGAATTGACACGGAAAACGTATCGGTGTGCAGTAAGTTCTGATAATGTAAAAATTTTATTCTCTGCAACAAATCCAGACAGTCTCACACAAATACGAAACAAGCAATTCAAGTTCAAGTTCAATTCGAGTGAGAAAAAAGCGGGCACTGAGTTCCAGTGCCAGAGGTTTCACAAAAAATATGTCAAGAAATAACTGATGAACACAATCAGTTAAGCCTGGGGCTGCATGAACGATCAAATGGTTCGAAGCGTCTAGCTAGACTCTAGTCGAGCTGAGTTCAGCCTTCAGCCAGACTATTTTCCGAACGATCCGGTGAATTTTTTGATTTTGATGAACAATTTTGATGGGCAAAACTTGTTTTTTAATTGATTAAAAAAATTCATTTTTTTTAAATTTTTAAATTTAATTTTAAAAATTTAAAAATTCCCGATTTTTTAAAGATTTTTTTGAAAGTAAAAAATTTGGTTTTCAATTTCAGCCTCAGCCCTCAACGTATAAAAAGATGTGGGTGGAGTCAGAGTGGAGGCTCTGACACTGACTTGCACCAAGCATTGTCAACAAACAACCAAGCAGTTCTCAGAAGCAAACATGAAACACAAAAATTGAGAATCATATCCATAATCCATCGCCGTTCGCCGTCGTCGTGGTCTCCCTCCATTATGCCAACAATTGACGATCCAACGGAAAAGTTGCGCGTTGTGCTCATCAATCGTCCGCAGGCGACTCAATTCATCACCAATAAAATCAGGTGTGTAGGTTAGGGTTGTTAAACAAAAATGAAATTTTTTTTTAAAAAAAAAAAAGTGATTAAAAAAAAAAAACAAAAATGCCGATTTTTTTTTTTTAAAAAAAAAAATTCGAAAAATTTTCCTCTAATATGCTCTGAAAACCTCAATTTTGGCACAATTTTTCGAAAGTTCAACAAAAATTTTCTTTGATTATACCTCGTAAAACCTTTAGCAGTCGATTTTGGGCCGTTTTACCGACTGATTTTAGGCTTCGACAACATCTGCGATGAAGTTTTTGAGCGTCCCAAAGCTTAGCCTACCATTTCCGATGCAGATAAGGTGACGATTAGCCTCGCAGAGCGTCCGATTGTGCTCGCTGCACCGTTTGCAAGCGCTACGTTGTCTGGTTGCTGCTTCGTGTCGTGTCGTCGCGACACCATCAGAAGAATTGATCGAATTTCAAGGCGGTATGTTTGTCTTCACTTCAGCATTAGCTTAGCTGGGGACAATTAGTGACGTTTTGGAGGTCAAAACACAAGAAGAGGCATGGTGACGGTTTGGAAAAGGGGTAATTGAGGTCACCAAAACAAAATCTGCAAAGTTCCGCCATACGGGTGTCATTCGGGAGGCGCTTGCATATCATATGTGGTTCTTCGGACTCCCTGATTGATTTAGCACAACTTTGATTTTTGAAATTTTTTTTTTTAAAAAAAAATTTTTTTTAAAAAAAAAAAAACAAAAATGACGATTTTTGTTTTTTTTAACAACCCTAGTGTAGGTGTTTTTCGTTTGCCTTCTTTGTCTTTTCGGTTTGTAGATTTTCTTTTCAAGCTTGTTCTCCAATCTCCACTCCATTAGTCCGTCAACCATTTCGATCTGATATTGTCTTGACTTTTGGTTTTAACATTGTTTCACTTTTTCAGTACGGCCAAATACAACGCGTTCACATTTTTACCTCGGTTTCTGTACGAACAGTTTCGAAAATACGCCAACATATTCTTTCTCGTGGTCGCTTGCCTGCAAGTGAGTTTGCAATTTTGACGCTTGGCTTGTTGGCTTTCATGGTTTTGTTGTTTTTCGCAATTTATTCTGATTAAGTATTATTTTTCATTGTGGTTTTGCGACTCAAAGTGCGCATAGATAGGCAAACAGTTTCATGTGTATGACGCGTGATGCGGGAATTGAAAATTGGTAAAGTGATCCGAGTCCCCAAAACACGACTGGGTCACTTGTGTAACTCGAATTGTCACAGAAAACATGAAACTAGTTTCCTTATCACGGTGCAACTGAACGTAAAAACTGATAATACTTTGTCGTATTCAAAATTGTTTGCTTTTTTGCGTGCCAAAAATTTCAAAATGCAACATAACTAAAAAACGTTGCAGCAAATACCAGACATCAGTCCGACGGGGCGATGGAACACGTTGATTCCATTGATCTGCATACTCTGCATCTCGGCCATCAAGGAAATCTATGAAGACACGGTCGGGAAAAGGAGAGTTTTCAGTTTAGAAAATATGAAATTTTCGTGATGTGTGTTTTTTTGTTTTCTTTTTGACTGTCGTTGCACAGCTCAAAACGTTGTCAAAATAAATTCAGTCACACAAACAATATTTCGATACAAAAAATGGGTCTCGTTTCAAGCTACTTTTAATTGTGTCAATAACAATAATTTCCATCTCTTCTGCCGGTCCATTCGATTTTTAATTGTTAACGTTCTCTCAGAAGCGTCATCTTCAAGATCAAAAGGTGAACAACTCAAAGACTCAAGTGCTGCGCGATGGACAGTGGACAACGGTCAGATGGCATGAAGTTAGTCTTTTTGACGTTTTTTCTTGTTTTTTTTGCTTTGAAGTAGTTGCCAAACCTGTTCCAAAAATCAGAAGATGCAATATTTTAGTGGTTGTTTGAGGTATATTGACAAGTAAACGTCCCCTTTCTCCCTTGAGCCCTGATGGGAACTGCCGTTAATGGGAACCATTGCTGTTTCACCTTGATTGATCAGTTTTAATAGGTTCCAGTTATTTCGTTCGTAAATTTCCATCACGTTGTATTATTCAGGTTGTTGTTGGTGACTTCACGCGAATTCAGAACAACGAGGCGTTCCATTCGGACATTGTGTTGCTGTCGTCTAGGTGAGCGCTGGCTGTGCACCAATAGATTCTGCACAAATGAGCGGCTTATTTGCGTGAACATTTCAAACAACAGAATGTCACCATCAATACATTGGAATACGACTCTTGTGTTGTCCAATTACCTGTTTGAGTGACCGTCACTGTATTCGTCTGAATGTAAATCGCATCTGACCCCTACCTACCACTTCTGTCGTATGACAAAAGTACTAACGTATGATTTGCCATGATGCCAATCAATTTTCAGCGAGCCCTATTCCATGGCCTACATTGAGACATCGAACTTGGATGGCGAAACGAATCTGAAGATCAGACAGGTCAGTTTCGATTTTGGATTGTTTCGTGGAGGTTTTTTGGTTGTGCAAAGTTGGATTTAGAAAAAATCGTTTCTCCTAAAATGATTTTCTTTTTTTTTCTCAGGCACATCCATCCACGAATCAGCTACTTACGCACGAGGATTTACTGGCGCTGCAGGGGCAAACGGACAGCGAAATGCCGAATCGACATCTGTATGAGTTTACTGGCAGTCTCTCAGTGGCGCACAACGACACCGTTCCGCTGGGTACGCTCAAATGATGCATTTATAGACCCACCCCCACCACTCAGTGCTATGCTAGCTATTGTTTTCGGTCCTGACCCGATTGTATTTTAGAGGTCATTGCTAACTACTTCGTTTCATATTTTTACTTTGCTTTCTGTTTGTTTGCCAATAACTCAATGCGATCACAATTGTTTCAAGACCGAATGCAACAGGTTTCGGGCTCAGTGCTCAGTTTTGGCAACTGTTTTCATAGTTTTGGCCACATTTCTTGTGCTGGATTGCTGTACTTGTTGGTGCAATTGGTGCTTAACTGGACATGTAGGACTAAGCACTGAGCCCAGTTGAAAAGCACAGAATGAGCAAGTTGCAGATATTTTGTTCAGGTGCACTGTTGTATTGAATATCGTATCAAATTTTTTGTTTTCTTACAGACCCTGACCAATTGTTGTTGCGTGGATCGAGACTGAAAAACACGAAATGGGTCTTTGGTCTCGTCTTGTACACGGGCCACGAGACGAAACTGATGCTGAACTCAAGAAAGGCGCCGCTGAAACGGTCAGCCGCATTGCAGTGCTGTTTTGCTTTTAGCCTTTGAGGCATGGTTTTTAAAATAATGCGTTTTTCTATTTTGATCGGTGTCTTTTGGTGGCACTGTATTTGATAAGATTAATGGGCGGTGACAAGCCCAGAAACTTCAGTAGCTTTTATGTCTGCGGATCTGCTGATGAAGACATATCTGAATAATGTCAGTGCAACAAAACTTCGCACGGTTTATCTGCCGCTCGAAATGAATCAACAAGAAAAAAATGTTGCAAAAAAATCACCGCAAGATCATCCAAAGGACTGAGCATGAAAATTGTTCGCAGAAAAGAATGCTGAGATCAAAATAGCGACCAAAAGCGAATCCTATACTAAGCCAGTTGTGGGATCCATCAGCAAAACCTTCAAAGTGTAGTTCAAAAAGTTTTTAAAAGTTTTGAAAAAAGGTTGTAAAAGTGCGTTTGAGCAACAACGCACGCTGATTGGCTAAACATAACCGGAATATTGTGATTTCTATTCAATTGTAGCCACTAGCCGTCACCGACGCTTTTTTTCTCTGCTTTGCTTTGTGACCAGTTCGGTTCTGATTTTATATAAGTCATCCATTTTGGATAGATAAAGATAAACGTTGGGATGAATAACAAGCTGGCGATGTGTTTGCTTCGCATGTAGCTCTGGTGTGCCACATGTGAACCGGTCATGCGCGGACGGTGTGTATTGAGAAAGCTACTTGAAGTTGACAGTGTGTGTCTGCTCTGTTCTCAATCAGCGAAATTGCTTTTCACAGGCACCGTTGTGCAGCTATAACTGAGCGTTTTTTTTGCTGCCTTTTTTGCGCTCGAATAGAATTTTTAATCACAGATGTCGCTTAGATGCAGTCCGAGTGGCTGCGCAAACAAGCTAGACAAGCAAGCTTACATGAATAAATGCTGATAGGCATGGGGACTGGCTTGTGCGGTGCACTTCAAAAGCACGCTTTTTTGGAAACAGTTTGATGGCTGGATGGTTTTGGGCAGAAAAATTGCATTCAGTCGGATACACAGATACCGTATTACCTCTATTAAACCCCCCCCCCAAAATTAAACCCCCCCCCCCCAAAAATAAACCCCCACCCCCTCGACAAGTTTCCAAATAATCCCCCCCCCAAAAATAATCCCCCATGGGGGATTATTGGAAACCTGTTTGAAACACATACCCAGAAAAACATACACATAAACAGTGAATTCAGTGGCTGGTTGCAGTGAAAATGATGAAATTGTGCTACCAAAGGCCCCAAATGGATAAGTTAATGGTAATTTCATTACAAAAGGCTGTTGTAAAAGGAAATTTCTATGTAGAGTAGAAGTTTCTGCGACTTCCTTCCTGCCATGGAAGGTATTTTTGCCATTTTGCCCGCCCCTAAAAATAGTTTCCAAATAAACCCCCCCAAAAATAAACCCCCCCCCCCAAAAAATAAACCCCCACCCCAGAAGTCGCTGAAGAAATAAACCCCCATGGGGGTTTATTAGAGGTAATACGGTAGGTGTTTGAAAATTTAAACGCGCTGATTGGCTGCGACGGGTCTAGACGATTCAGCGCTCGAATTTCAAATGCAGATCGCTTGTTTTTTGTGATGTTTCCGGGCTCCTTTTAGCGCAGCAGTTTGTGAAGCAAACACCTCAGGAACGCTGTGTTTAAAAAAGGTGCTCAACAGTAGAATACATAAAAGTTCGCTGTTTGCGGTTTCGCAATACGCACATACCGCGGTGCCCCCTGGCTCGTCAGAGCGACGGACGCGCAAATAAAAACGCAACGAAAGCGTTTTACCTCTGGTCGAAATATTTCTTGTGGCTTTTATTGCGCGGGATGGCTGATCTTGTGTTGACTCGGCATTCCAGGTTTGCTGATGTTTTACGCAGACTATAAGATCGATCTGTTTTGTTTCAGTTCCAACATTGACGCACAAACGAACCGCCAGATCTTGGTGTTGTTCGCTCTGCTGTTGATGGTGACGTTGATCAGTGCAATATTCTCGGAGCTGTGGAACGCCACAAATGGCAACCCAAAAATCACCTGGTATCTTCCGCCTCCTGGTAAGGGAAAAACGGTGACTTTTCGGAATTACCAAAACTGGTAGATTCGGATTTTTGGGGTGGCAGCGGTGTGAGAGAATTTTCACGAAAAAATAGGCGTTGCTTGTTTTCAGAAAACGGCTCCACCAACTTCGGCTACCAAATGATCACATTTCTGATCCTGTACAACAATTTGGTACCCATCAGCCTGCAAGTGACCCTCGAGATGGTTCGCTTTTTCCAAGCACGTTTTATCAATGCGGTCAGTTTGTGTGTGGCGAGTCATGTTTTTTTATTTAGTTTTGTTTGTCACAGAGCATGTTGATTTTGCCGTGACGTTTTTGGTTGTTTTCTGGTCTGGCTTCGCACTTGATTCATGGTAGTATGGTCACATGTTTCAGCAACTGTCAAAAACAACTACAATCGCTCTGTGACAATACTGCATTTTTGTTATTTATTGATTCTGTATCTCTGTCGTCACGAGATTACAGTTTGGGCCTAATAAATAAGCAGTCCTTGTATTCCCGGCCAATCCGTACAATGAAGTCTTGAATCGAGTCAAGTGTTCTCACGAAGCCATGTCATCACGACTAGTGCAAGCACTTTACGGTGTCGCCTGGTAAGCGTGTACCGCCGCGGGCCCCCAGGCTCGTCAGAACGACAAGGCATGTTGCTGTTCAGGACAAGGAGATGTACCACGAGGAGTCCGAGACGATGGCGATGGCGCGCACGTCCAATCTGAATGAAGAGTTGGGCCAGGTGAAGTACCTGCTGACGGACAAGACGGGCACGCTGACCAGGAACGTGATGGTGTTCAAGCAGTGCTCGGTTGCTGGCCACGTCTACGGCAGTGTGCATGACGAGCAGTTCACTGACGTGCAGCTGCTAAGAGACGCGGCTGGGGAGAAACGAGACGGGGTCGGCGCCCGGCGGGGTTTTGTTTGCTGCTACTTTTTGGGATGTTTATTGTTAAGCTCGTTTTTCGATGGCGTTAAGAATTGGAAGGTGATCCATTTCCGTGGGGATTTGCTGGAGTCCTTTTACCATCTGTGGTTTTTTTAAAGTTTTGTTGTTGCACAATTCAACAGTTGATAAAGACTGCAGTATGTTTTTTCCAACTTGCTGTTGGCTTCAGTTTATAGTGCGTGGTGTGTCATATTCTTGTTCTGGTCATCAGAATCAGAAGTAAATATTTTTTCGCAGCTGCGCTGCATAAATGTTTCACAAATTTTAAAAATTAAACCTTTCAGTCGCCTGGCAGTCTAATCCGTGAGTTTCTGACGGCAATGGCCATTTGCCACACGGTGGTGCCGGAGCGCGATGAAAGCGACCCATCGAACATCGAGTACCAAGCGTCCTCTCCAGGTTCGTTTGTCCTGATTTGTTGTTCCATCTTCACTATTGATAATAATTCGTACTGCTGATGCTGATTCCATCACGTTCGGTGGCATTATTTCTGCCATTTTTTTATTCGCCGGTGCGATTGGATTCTTAAACGATCACTTATTCCTCCCAAAAATTGAGATTTTTGACTACTGTTACTGTGTTGCTTTGGTACAAACCTTCGAATAGATTGTCAGTTTTCTTCAATATTTTTTATCACGAACACAACGAATGTCCCAATCGCCTTCACTGTGCTTTCCTTGCAGACGAATGTGCGCTGGTGCGTGGTGCCCGCTCGCTCGGCTTCGTCTTCCACACGCGCACCCCGGAGGCAGTCACCATTTCCACACCGGTTCGTCCAGTTTTTTATTTCTCTTGTTTTTTGTGCCCACATGTATTTAGATACAGGAAACGTGTGTACTGAAACAGCAACATTTGTTATGTTTGATTCAGATGCACACACACCCCTTCATTGTGCTTTCAGTTTGAGCGTGACGAAACGTACCAATTGTTGAACGTGCTCGAGTTTACAAGCGATCGAAAGCGAATGTCCGTGGTCGTCAGGGCACCAGACCAATCGATTCGACTCTACATCAAGGGGGCCGTGAGTTATTGAATGCTGTGGCTTGTGTGTCAATGATTTTACAGTACCGAAATGAGAAGTTTTGCTATGTTTTTGTTACACGTTGTAACAAGTGGATTTTTTTTGTTTTTGCGCCTTTTTAGATTTTTTTTTAAATTCTAGGACAACGTTGTGTTCGAGCGACTGTCGGAGCAGAGCAGCCACCGTGAGCAGGTGCTGCGCGATCTTCATGAATTCGCCACTGCCGGTTCGTTGTTATCGTAAGATTCTTTGTTTTCTCATTGGTTCTGCTGTGTGTTGCCTTTTTGAAATGCGTACATGAAAATCGTTTTGTTAATTTATGACCGCACAGCTAATAAACACGCTGAAAGTGAGCTCACGAACAAACGTTAGCGTTATCGCCAGCAAACGATTTAACGATCATGAAAACAGTTCATTCAGTGCTAGCCATTCGGTTTCTTCTGAAATTTTATTAATGCGTTTCCAGCTCTGTTGTGGTGATTATTCATTCTGCAGGCTTTCGTACGCTGTGCCTTGCGCGTGCAATAATCTCGGAAGAGTTTTACGCTGAATGGTCCGCCGCGTATCATGAAGCCTCCATTGCAATCAACGATCGGGAGCGGAAGCTCGCAGAGCAAGCGAATAGGATTGAACAGGTCTGACTTTGACGGACATTTTTGTTGTTGCCCCCCCCCCCACCGATTCCAGAAACCCGAAGGTACCAAACTCCGGTGGCTTGATGTTGGGGTGAATGGATCGTGATGGTCCCGTGGAGCAGTGCCCGCGGCACACGAGGGGGCCTGTGGCACTGTTCAACTGTTACGACTTTTTGGATGATAGCTCCACACGGAGACTCCAGAAACCCAAAGGAACCAAACTCGGCACCCAATTCAGCGTGCTAGGCTTTGAATTTTAAAACGTATCATTTCGTTAAATGTTATGTCGGGTTGTTTTTATGCGTATTTATTGTTTGACAAATTGAATTTTTTACAGATCAGCCACTAGTTTTGTTTCAATCTGTTTTAGAATCTCATTTTGCTCGGAGCGACTGCGATAGAAGATAAACTACAAGAGGTGCGCTGATTTCAGTTAATTTATTTGATTTTTATGAATTTGTCTGCTTGATTAGCTAATGGTTTGTTTTGATTGACTGGATTTGCATAGTTTCCTGTGTCGGTGATTGCAAGTCTTGGATGGTCTCGAATCTTTCTGAGTTCTAATCTAACCTCCCTTGACAATCAATCAGGGGTCTTGTGGTCTTGTGCAGTGTCAAGACAAAGCTCATTGGATAGAACCTGTAATGAAACGCTAATCAATGCAATGCTCATTTTCAAAGATTCCAGTTCTCATTTACTTGCAGGGTGTGCCCGAAACAATCCAAGATCTTCTGAAGGCGCACATCAAGGTGTGGATGTTGACGGGCGACAAACGCGAGACCGCCGTGAACATCGGCTACTCGTGTCGGCTGATCACGCCGCAGATGCAGGAGTGGCACGTCACCGAACGATCCTATGATGTTCGTTTGGTGGTGGGCAGTTGATTCGTGTGGTGAACGAAGTTCTCATGTTCACATGTAGGGATGGATCCGGCAAATTTGCCGGAATCCGGGCCGGATCCGGCAAAAGCCCATTCCGGCCGGGCCGGATCCGGCAAAAATTGCCGGAATCCGGACCGGAATGGCCTTTTTATGTCTAAAAAACATGTACGCACATTTCGTCGCTTCTTCATCACATTTTCAGCATAAAACAGCACAGACACAGAAACAAAGTCAGCAAGACACAGCACGTGAACCAACCAAAAATTACAACAACAATTGACAAAATTCACATCGCATAGGGATAATCAAATGCTGGCAACACTCCATTCAGAAACATGGCCTTTTCGGCTGTACGAGTTGACAGACGAGATCGGCTGTACGCAAACTTCAGACAACATTCGTTCGCTTGCCACGCTTGTTGGTAGCGGTGTCAGGTATCTGCGCGCGATTGTCGATAGTTTGGGGTATTTAGACGAGTTCAGCCGCCAAAAGTCTAACATTAGATCACTTTTGTCCGGTTCGTCAATAAAATCATCCGACTCGTCATATTCATTTCGCCGCGCAGTTCGTCTTCGAGACTGGATTCGCCTGACGGGTTGCGCGGTCGCGCAGCGTGAAACACGGTGCCTCCGTAGAGGCCAGTCGATTTCTTTTTTGGTTCGGGCTCGCGTTCACTTTCGTCATCGTCGTTGTTCGCGATCTCGGATGTATCGTCGCAGTTTGTGGGCGTCTCCGGTCGTTTCAAGATTTTCTTTGCAACGTGAAGTAGTTCACAACGAATCGCGCCTTTATTTTCGAAGACGACTGCAGTATTCTTGAATCGCGGATAAACGTACGTGGCCATGATGTTGGATTCGTTGTGGAAAAGCGCACGGAAGCGTGTGTCGATGCTGGTCAGCAGCGTTTTTTTCGTCGACTTGTTCGATGCGCTGCTTCAGTGCGCAAACGGCGGGCAACACCATTGAATTGGATTCGTCGTCTCGTGGATTCGTCGTTGGGGGGGGGGGGTTATCGGGTTTTAGGTGATCACGGCACCCCCGCACACCCACGGTAACACACGTCGCTAAAATCGCTGGTGTTCTGGGGCTCACAAAAAAGCAACTGTTTGACAGCTAACTGAATATGACCAACGAAGATGGCTGATTTCAAAAAAAACCTGCTATTGTTCATCAACAACGTCGGCCAAAAGCTGGCAGCCACGTTTTTTAAAGTGGACGATGCTGCACATAAGTTTACCACTCAAGACAAAAGCAGTGAACCATTTACCATTGAACAGAACACTAAACTAAAGAAACGCTCACTGATCACATGTCAAATGCACAACAACAAAACCAACAAAGCACCGAAACAAATTTGTCAAACCATTGAACAGCTCTGAAACGGAGGAATCAACTTGTTAATTCGCGGGTCTCGGCCATTCCGGCCGGATCCGGCCGGATCCGGCAAAATTGCGCCGGAATCCGGACCGGATCCGGATCCAATTTTAGGCGCCGGAATCCGGAATCCGGACCGGAACCGGCTCCATCCCTATTCACATGATTCAGTTTTTTACTGAATTTTCTCATTTTTTTAAATGATTTACCGAGAGATGGACATGACATCATACGACGATGTCCCCCACCTTGTTTTTACGCGTTTGATCAAGTGCTGTAATTCAGAACGTTCGCAGCCGCTTACGTCAACTGCGCGACGACATCGGCCAAGTGAACCTGGCACGTGACAACGACATTGCACTCGTCATTGATGGAGAGGTGAAATGAAGAAAGGAGCATTATGTGCAGATTGCTGTAATGTTTCAGTTAGCTCTAAAATGCGAAATGAGTTTATTTTGATATGAAGCACGATCGCCATTTCAAGTGAACACAAATAATTTGAAGTCCAACAATTATCAAAACCTAAAAGTGATCCGAGTCCCCTACATGGGGCCGGGTCACCAATGCTATTTTGAATGGCCACATAAAGTTTCAAACGACATTCAGATAGCATTGCACGGCGTTCTATAGCACTTCATTCAACACACGATTTTGCACCAAACTGGTGGATACTTGAAACGTCTTGAAACTCCTTTGGACGTCTGCAAACGCATCGAGTCGCAGAGCTACGAAGGAGCTAACTGCTAAGTGCCCCTGAAGCCAGTTCCGTTGCAACTTGCAGTCCCTGAAGTACGCACTCACCGGTGACAACCGCGCCTGTCTGCTGGACGTGACCTTGTGTTGTCGTGTCGTCGTCTGCTGTCGCGCCAGTCCCATGCAGAAGGCTGACATCGTTGAGATGGTCAAGAAGCACGCGGGCGCAATCACACTCGCCATTGGCGATGGCGCCAATGATGTCGCCATGATACAGGTCAGACGGACAATTGGCCTTGGAACGGCACACGCACAGACCGTGCAGTGCGACAAGGGATGTGGGTGGTATTGACAGTTGACTAGAGGTGAAGTAGGTAGTGTAGTTACACCACACGGCACTGTGGTGGGGGTGGTCATTGTGACCACTGAATATGGTCAATCAGCCATTCTTTTATTGGTTTTGTTTCTGGCTTTTGAGACAATGGGCGACAACAGATCGGCCATAAAAGAGTGTGGGCTGAAATTTTGTGGTGTGCTTGTAATGATGAGTTTTTGAAAGACTTTTTCGAGTTTTTGTTCCTCTATATGTGAATCTGGTGCTGGTTTGAAAGATGTTTTTCCAAGTTTGTGTTTCAATTGAAGGCTGCGCACGTTGGCGTTGGCATCACGGGTCTGGAGGGGTTGCAGGCAGCTGCTGCGTCCGACTACACGATAGCACAGGTGACAAATTTCTTGTTTTTTTAGCATGTGTTCAAATCTTCTTGTTTCGTTCAAATGAATGTTCACTTTTTCTGACTGATTTGCTGCATTTTGATCTCAGATTCCTGCAGGACTGTTTTTTGTCACTTTTATACTCAACTTTGCAGTTTCGATTTCTGTGCAAACTGTTGTTCGTGCATGGCGCCTGGAGCTACCACCGAACTGTGAAAGTGATCCTGTTCATGTTCTACAAAAACATCTGCCTCTATATAATCGAGGTCAGTTGTCAGTTTCGCATTTTGCAGCCGCCAATCTTGATTTTGTTGTCGGCGTACAACGAATAATTGGCGAAACGCCTAACAGATTTACCAAATAATTTGATTGCATTTGTTCTCGTGTTGTGTGGATCGGACGCCGGGTTACCGTTACAACAAAGCAATATCGTTCAACTTTTGTTCCAAGTTGTTGTTAGGTGGGGCCTTTTTTATTTTTTGACAGCGGCACACTGACACAACGCACTCGTTTGAGGTTTTGAGGCATTATTTTTTATTTTGGTTCTGCGACTCAATGCGTGCACACACACACACACAAGACAGCAGTTTAGTGCTTGACGCGGGTATTCAAAATTGATGAGGTGACCCGTGCATGTCCCTGAGATGCGGTTGAATCAATTTTAAATTGGCCGCATCCTTTTGACGTCTGCAAAGGCACTTGAGTCGCAGAATTGCATGAAAAAAGCCGATGCCATTATGAGACACTGCCTTCAGATGTGGTACACGATGTTCGCGGCATGGTCCGGCCAGCCAGTGTTCGAGCGCTGGTGCATCGCGTGGTTCAACGTGATATTCACTGCGATGCCGCCCCTCGCTCTGGGACTCTTCGACAGAACGGCCAGCGCTGAAACGCAGCTCGCCAATCCGCTGCTTTATAAACTCTCGCAGAAAACTGCCACGCATTTCGGCATCAGGGTTTGGCGTCTTTTTTACATTGCGATTTCACTCTGAATGTCCGTTGCACAGTCGCAGCAAACACACGCTGTCACTGACAAAAAGCGTGCGACTGTGCGAGTAACGTGGCATTCCGTTTGTGCCAGTGTGTTTGTTTTCTGTCTTCTGACAAGAAGTTTTGCGATTGTGATGCGCGGCTGATGGCGGATTTCTAAATTCACAACTCGTTTTGCAGCGCCATTTGCGCGTGAACTCTGTATTGGATTGGAAATGTCATTTTTTTCGTTGTGTGCAGGTATTTCTAGTCTGGATTGCTCAGGCCGTTTGGCATTCGCTGATCCTCTTCTTCATGTCCTACCTGATGTGCTATCATGGTTCGCGAGTTTTTGATGCTTTTGGATGAATTTCTTTTTGCAGTAACACTTTCACTGTTGAACGTGCTGGTTGCAGTTGCGGCAGTACAATAGCTCCAACTTTCCAACCAAAAAAATGATCACCAGAGTTTACACCTTCACCTCTGTTTAGATGTCGTGTGGCAATCAGGTCGCGTGGCAGACTGGCTGCTATTTGGCAATTTCATTTACACGGTTGGTTTGTGCGTTGGAAGTTTCGAGCTTCATAACGAAGGCAAATGGAAATTTTCAATGTCTTTCCAATGAATCAATCAGTTTTCTTTTTTGCAGTACGTTGTGGTGGCCGTCTGTCTAAAGGCGGGTCTCGAATCGGAGTCGTGGTCGTGGGTGAGTTTGTGACTTGTGCGGAGCAAATGCGCGTAGAGTCCACAGACAATTGACTTGACTTGACTGAATTGAATTGAATTGAAAATTGAATTGACAAGTGCAACCCTTGCGCGTCATCAAACAGCCCCATCAACCGCCCGCATTGCAGCCGACGCATTTCGCGATCTGGATGTCCATCCTGTCGTGGCTGGTGTTCGTGCCAGTCTACTCGCTGATTCCGGCCAGCATGACCGACTTCACGAACCAAGTGTTCTTTCTGTACGGCTCGGCCGCATTCTGGTTCGGCATTCCAATCGTGCCCGCAGCGACGCTGCTCGCTGACGTCGTCTACAAAGTGTGCGTGCTGGTTGCGCTTGCCTTGTGTCGATTTGAGTGTATCGGGGAAACTGTTGCACTGCGCCCACACAGGGTCACTCGGCTGGCATGATGGCTGCAAGTCTCGGTTGCAATGTACAGCCGATGACCAAGCGGCTCACGTGCAGCCTGGCTGACACGGAACATGGTGTGATGCTTTTCGGTAATAAACAACAACAACCGTGAAAGTTGCACAAAGTCGCCAGACAGTGGCGGCTGGCAACAAGCGGCATCAGTCGGTTTATTGGCAGTCCACAAAATGAAACTTTGATTTCGATTTGCAGAATTCGCCGCACCTTCTACAAAACGATCGCCGACGAAATCCGCGAGGCTGAAGCGTCTGGCGTCACGACGAACATTCTCAGGCGGCTCTCCAGTCGCAGGTTGGTCGACGTTGTTCTTTTTGTGATGTGTTTGTTCAGCCCGGTGCGTGTGTTCCAGCGACGGAAACAGCCGTATGCCAAAAACGCGGGGCCTGCGGGGTACGCTACCTACCGTATTCGGTTTTGCTGTCTTATTGTTACTACACCCCCTTCATCGTCCATGATCGATCATATTGCGAAAGTTTTATATTTCTCATCTCTGACGTTCATGAAGCTGGCAGTGCCACAAACAAGGTCGTTTAGGGTGCCGTCCCAATATGGCAGGTACCGTACTTTGTGGCCCCAACTTTGTGATTTTGTTTCAATCTTTTGGTCGCTGGAACATGCGCGAGTGGCGTTTTCCTGCATTTGACGTTTATGGGAAGAACATTGCGTTTGTGATTTGTGTGCAACTTCAGCTGATGTCTGGCAGCAAAAATGTTTTCTAACACCGGTTTAAAAAAGGTTCCAAATTTCATAGGTGTTTGTTGAAACCGATACTAAACGTTGACTCCTTGCATGTGCATGCAACGTTTCTTTTGCATGCCAAAAGCATTCATTGTGCTTTTTGAGTGCTTGTCTTGTTGGGATGGTTTGGCTTCATGTCGATTGTTGACTAACGCGAACTCCTTTATCCATTTTATAATTGTTTTTGTGCTCGTGCTTAAACGTTCCTGAAAAATATTCAAATCGGTTCAGTTTCTTTCCAAATTCGTCATTCATTATTGACACAACGCATATTTGGGTTGGAAGATGCCCTAAGTTTAAGTGATAGAGTCCAGGTTGAAGAATTCTCACATTTTTAACAAAAAGTTTCAAAAAGCATTGAAAAGTGCTGTTTTGAACAACTTAGCGGCTCAAAAACAAAGAAACTGAAAAAGCGCCCGAATTCCAAACACTCTATTTTTACAAGGTTGTTGTTTTGTTGTGAATTGCGTGTGTGCAGGTCGGTTCACAGGAGGTTGCCGTCAATGTCGACGTTTGTGGAGGACAGCGCTCAAGAAACGCTGCTTTTGCGATGACTTAAGAATTCAGACTTAACAAATTGGTATGCTGATTTGTGTGCCGCAATTACTGCCCAAGCGTCGTCCCTTCCTAATACTCCTGTGCTGCTTTACCTCTGCCTTTTGTTATTGTTGCTTCAACGTTCTGCTTTGTGGTGACAATTTTACTCAGTATTTGCTAAAAACACGTTTTGGCAAGGATTTGCAAACCGTATGGTTGAATTTCTAAGTGCCTGATTGTCCATGAAGTACGGTATCCACCGTATTTCGTCCTGGCACGATCTTGATTCAACCTTCGTGATTTCAATTGGTAAGAAATCAACAAAATTATGAAAAAAGAAAAGAAATTGAGCAAAAAATAACAACACTGTTACAATGATTGTTCATGGTTAGCGATACCTGTTGTAGTATCGTGTCAAGATCAAATACGGTAGATACCACCGTATTCACCAAGGCCAGAAACCCGGCAATGCAATTATTATAGGGTGTTGCAGTGGTGCATGGGCGTCCACCAAAACCTTCATCAGTCCGGAGTTTTTGTTTGTTTTTGTTTTGTTTGTGTTTTGTAACTTTTTCGCTTCCCACTGCTCCTCTTGCAGGCTGGTATCGTTCCTCCGTCAACTGTCGACGCCCCATCCAACGGCCGTCTCGTGGCGCGCTGACCGACCACCGCCAAATGGCGCCAATTCAAATTCGACCGCCAGAAGCGTGGCGACGACAGCGACACCGGAGGAATTGTTCGACCTTGAAACGACATCGACGACGGTTGTAGCGTCTGGAAGAAGCGAGCGCAAACTTGTCGGTGGACCACTGGAGCTGCACAGCAAGCGGCCCGACCAAAAGGTGCACTTTTCGACGTCCGTCACGGCCAGCGACGAAACGTCGAGTGATTCGAAATCGGCCAATAATTGCTCTTCTAGCAGTCGAACGGCACAAATTTGGCACACACGAGCACAGAAGGCAGCACCGCACCAAGTTGCAAACGAGCACCCCAATGATAAGTCTCTGTCCACCTCAGCATCGTGAGGCTGCTGTGTTTTTTCTTGTTCTTGTTCTGTTGGTTGACACTTTCCCACGCTTGCCGGGTGGTTTCATATCGCTGGTTTTTTCTGTCGTTATTCATTAATTGAAACTTGTCAGATGGGCATAGAATGTTTCGGCGTAACATAATGTTGTTACTTTGTCATGTGACTCATTGCGTTTGCATACGTAGACTTGGAGAGCAGTTCGATGCTTGATGCGGTCAGTCGACAATGCCTGACGTGATTCTCTCGTATTCGGCAGAGGGTCACTTCGGCCAGTTTGAATGGTCGCTTTGTGAAAAGCATGAAGCTGATTTCTTGTCTGTGTGCATTGGGGTCGCAGAGGCAGAACACTGCACAACACGACCACACCGTGCTGAAACTGCTGAAACAAACAGGTCCCGATTTGCCCGTCTGTCATGTTACGTTGGAAAAACTGTGCCGTTTTGCGGGTTCGCTTTTTTGTGATCGTTACTTGTTATGTTCTCGCTTCGGTCTTGTTTGTCTTTCTGTATTGTTCAGAGCGAACAATTTTGCAAAATTTTATTGATCTGTTTTTTTCTCTCCACGTTAGTTTTGTTTGACTGCTGTTGTCCATTGTCTAAATTCTAAAACTCACTAATGGCGATCAATATGTCTTGAAGGTTTTTCAGTTTATGAATATACTGTATACTAATTCAAACAAAATGTGTTTGTTTGTCGGTCTTGGTTTTAGAGTTTTTTTTTTAGAAATCAGCTTGATCCAAAAATTAGCGTTTATTAGTCTAATTAGCATTCACGAATGCTGCTACTGACTGATTGGCTAGAGATCCGTGTTCACTGGTTAGTTACGCTGTCGAAATGGGGAAATGCTAGATTTTTGAGCGGCATTCATGAACCAGTATTTACTGAAGCGCAGCTGTGTTTGTTCTAAGCTTTTAGTTTGTTAGTTGTTTTGTGTAAATTCAAGTGAAAATAATCGTTTTTCATGAGTCGAAAATTGTGGCATTCGACCGCACGCACAAATATTTCAGCTAATAAGTAAACACTAAACGAGAATTTGACTCCGCCACATAAAACGTGAATTTGAATTCGGATCAGCGTTTTCGAAATTGAGTGACTGAGTTTCAAGGAACAATGGCTGCTGAATACCAGCCAATGACGCCGAATCACACGGGCTGTGCGAAATGCAACCGAATCATTGCGAACAACTCCAAAAGCATCACGTACAACCCGAAAGCTTGCTGTCGTTGTCTGCACTGTAGCGAGTTCAAGTGGACGCTCGCTGCGTTGACAATGCTCTTTCTGCTGTTCCTTGCGTTCATTTTCTGCGTTTCATCGCTGTTGCTTACTTGAACGTTGTACGTTCTGGTTGTTTTTTTGTCCTAATATGCTCAGTTGCTCAATTTGTCCGTTGCGCAGCTAAAAGTCCTTGTCTGAAATCTGTTCACGTTCACATAGCTGCACAGTCACCAGGAGTAGGCCACACTGGCCAGCATATGGGTGATTCGCTGCCAGTGTGTTTGTGCTGTGGCAGCGAATAAAAAATAAAATTGCAATAAAAAATCACGCCTTCAGGCTGGGACTTAGTCGCGAGCATTGGCCTGCCAGTGAGCATGCTCACTTTTCTTTCTTTTTTGTTTGCTTCTGGCTGTCTTTCGCCAATCTAATCCACTTTTAACCTCGATATGTCGCACGCATGTACCTCTAAACATTCGTCACATTGCTTTCAATAACAATGCATTTCATATGAGTGTAATGATTCCGGGGCCATCGGCATCGGACGAAAACTGCATTTAAAAAACCGAACCGGATGCAAACAGTTTCCTGATGAGCATTCTACTTTTCCACTGCTTTGGTCGTGTTTTCTGTGCAGGCCCGGTGAGAGCATGAGACTGTTGTACAATGTGGTCAGGAGCGCGCGCAGATCCACCGGCTCTCCGAGCCCGCCCTCCGGCGACGACGCCCAGGGCCGCATGTCGCCCACGACGACGCGCTCCACAGAGCCGCGTGAGTTGCGTGGGTGTTGGTTTTCGTGCTTTGGTGCGTCACAGCTGATTGGTCGCGTGCTTTTTTTAACTGTGGGCCTGCGAGAACAAACTGTATCCGCCACTGACCCACGGCACGATCTTGTATCAACGGTATGATCGTTAAACGCTGGTCAATGAGTGTGTTTAGTATTGCGTGAACATCCGAGCGAAGTTGTGGCAGTAAATGACCAAGGGCGTCTGCAGTGAGATCGTGTTGAGACCGAACAACTGGGTGAATATAAGAGTAGACAATAAAAGGAACAAAAGTAACGGTCTCCCATCCCAACATCAATGCAGTGGGAAAGGTTGTCATTCCACTGCAATCAGCTTGGTTTAGCGCTGCAATGCATCATGTGTGACGCACGATTTGTTTCATCAGTTCAACATTAATGACACAAAGCTGCCACAGTCTTCCTGAACAAGAAACATTTGATTCGATTGCTTGCACTGATATCTGTATCGTGTCGATGTCAACGTACAGTCGAACTCTATATTTCTGTGCAATCAGCTGATTGGTTGGTTGGTGGTGACGTTGCTGGGAGGCGAAGTCTGTCTTGCACAGAAAGCGTGCATCACACGTGTTCACCAACCAATCAGCTGATTGGTTGCTCATAATTTACGAGTTGCACTGTGTATTCAGTGTTCGCTTTGTTTCGCAGACGGCTACGCGTTCTCGCAAGAGGAGCGCGGTGTCGTGGGCCAGGCGGAGCTTGTGCGGGCCTACGACTCGAACCAGCGCAAACCAACCGGCTCCTGACCAGAAGTTCTGCATGAAGTGCAGTGTTCTCATGTTATTTTAGTCGCCGCCTTGAAATCTCATGTTTGAAGATAATGTCCTATTTTGTTTCGCGATGTATTGTGATGTTGCGCAGTGTCAAACGAACGCTGCGTCTATGACGGCCACTGTGTGCCAGTGTGTTTGTTTGCCGCTGCGCAATAGCACAGTCTACAAGCAGAACTTTACTTTTTTGATTCTAACGTTTATGTTCTAAAAAATTATTCTGTCGGCTCTTCTGTGCGTTATGTATGCAGTCCCGTCCTGGTTGATTCTTGTCTGTGCTTTTTCTGTCTTGTGATATTTTTGTGACTTTATTTATATTCTTGACTTTTGTTTTCTGTGGATCGCGTTTCGTTTCTGCTGAAATGATTGTGTCATTGCGTTTTGTTGTGAATGGTTTGCAATACTCCGAAACTTTTGTGTCACCCACCTGAGTTGCCTTCCGTCTGCTCTGCTTGTCCTGATTTCGCCAGAAACACGCGTATGTTATTTATTTATTTATCTGTTTATTAAAACCAGTCAAACAGGAATGACGTCATTACAGGTGCACACGAAGTACTGGTAACTGCCGTATTTGGTCTC